>CCAG010021536.1:0-51338 GCA_001077435.1 Glossina morsitans morsitans | reverse complement strand
TATATATATATATATATATATATAACAAATCTATGTGTTTTTTATGTCTACTTATGTTTATGATTTGTTTGATTTCATACTTAAGACGTATAAGGAATATTTAAAAATATGACAAATGAAATAAAAAAAAAAAAATAAAAATAAATAAATAAAAATAAATAAATAAATAAAATAACAGAGAAAAGAATAACAAATGACATAACGTTAAAGGGAAACACGTACACAACAAGCAAACATGTCTTAACATTTACGGATTTAGCTTTGTTTACAAGGAATAAAAAAACAAACACACTTTTCTTCTGTGCGCCGTGCTTTACTTATCCTTTTTTTGAGAAATTTGAAAAATCTCTACAAATGCATATGAGTATGTGTGTATGCAAAAAGAAAGAAAGCAAGGAAGAATGAAAGAAAGAAAGAAAAAATATACAAAACACAGCAATGACGATACACAAGCGTAGATACATATATAGACATATCCATGTAATCATATTCAATTTTCATTCATGAGTAAACATACAATTCTCTGACAAGTTGAACATTACTTTTTATCAGGATATTCATACGTCTTTGTTAGTTGTTTTGAATGCGTACAAATGCGATGATGATGAGCATGACAGGGATATGAAAAGCAATGATTGTATGTATATGCGTAAATGTTTGTATAAATATCTATGATATACGTGAGTGAGTTATTAAAAAAGATAAAAAAAAAACTAAGGCTATATTGGCTTCAACTTGCCAGTTAAAATTGAGATACGTTCAGTTTATCATGATAGTTACGATCGTTTCTCTGAGTTTGTTTATATGAAAGAAAAGATTATATGATTTTTACAGTTTACATCACAATTGATCATGTCCAAGAATATTAATTTATGATTATTTACTTCATTATATTTACTTCCCTCCTACCGCCCCTCCCCCAACCAACCTATCCCTAATACTATTCTAAAGCAATAACTTTTGTTTTCCAAGTACACACATAACACTCTATAGCTTTGATTTTTCTAATCACAATCAAAACTTGAAAGCATCCCGTATATATCCATAACTATGCGTCAGAGTCCTTGCAACGTGCACAAAAGAAAATTTCAACTCGATGCACTCTTATTTGAGTTCTCTATCCATCTGTCTTACTTTCTGTTGTTGACTTACTCTTAGACGTAACACTGATTAAATTCGTCCCAAAAAATTGTGGAATATATATGAGATTTTGTAATTAGATGTTTGTGACCAGTAAGTACGTTTATGGTTAGGAAGAACGAATTGAACCTAGGGAGATGTAAGATCAATAGATAACTTTTATGCGTTTGCGAATCGAGCTTTCGTTCTACACCCGATCAATTATAATTAAAATATGATCCGGCCTATAGCACTAGGAATTGAACGTGATTTGTCAATGACTTAATAGTTGACTTTCTAATATTTCCCTTAATAGTCGGAAAAAAAAATGGAAGTAATGATCTCCTGGAAAAGAAAAAAAAAAAAAAAAACAAAAAAAACAAATGTTCCACATTTTCATCAATCCCTTATCATCTTACAATCGATATTGATTTAGTGTTCGGCAAAAATAATTCTCTTACTTAAAATGTGGTAGAAAAATTTGTATCGAGTACAAGTTGAAAATAAGCGATACAAACATTCCTTGATTTTGTCACACGACCGTACCAAAGAAAGCCGCAATCGCTTTAGGACAATTTCGCAATACTTTCGAAAGCTTTATAATTATGTAAAATATTCGTTGTCTGTGAGTCTGTTGCAATTATTTGCACCTTACACCTTACATTCAGGAAAAAATTCAATCAACTTTCATATCGATATCCCAATAGGTTATATACTGTTAAGGGATATTTCTACCTATCGGGCATCGGGCTCATTTTGTCGAATTTATTTACGAAAGAGCAATCATTTTATTGAAAAAACATTTTTGAATTTTAAAAAAACTTTTTAAGTAATTTTTGAAAAACAAAATGACGTCATAGTGTATACCGTAAACAACAAAAAAACATAATTTTTTGATCAATCCTTGACCGTATTCTTACGAGTCGCGCTATTTTCTAACTGAAATGAAAAAAAATGAACCATCTGTTCAGATACTATTCAATATCTGAAGAAGCGCGGACGATTTTTCGAATATATGTAAACTTAAAAATACATATTCGGTTTTTGGATTTTTTATGGAAACAATTAAAATTTTATGTTTTGTTCAATCAAAGTGATCTTAGAACGTATTTTAAACTTTTCAGGAAAATTTTGGGAGATCTGTATGAGACTGTCAATAATAATACCTGGAGAGGTGACTTAAAGATATGCTCAAAAAGTTTAAACGACTTAAAGGGGTTTTTAGTATGCGTTTTTTAAACGTAGAAAAATAAGTCCTTATTGGTATTAAAACAAAGTTGATCTTCTAGCTGATGTGCGCCAAGTTGCGGCACGTAATGTGACATAATACGTAAGTTAACGTAATATGAAATACATAGTTGAAAAGAACGTCAACATCGAATTATATGTAACATTACCTTAGGTAAGGTATGTCGTTATGTAGAGGGTGCATGTATGTAACATTATGTATAACTTTATATGGTCGTTACGTTACGTTACATAAAACGTTATACGTACGTGCGTATTACAAAATTCACAAAAGAAAGATGAAGAAAGCGTTTCCATCTTATCTGAAGCATTCGTGCACTCAACGCATTCGAAAATTATATAATTAAACGATGCGAGGTACAGTTGAGTTTTAATACACAAATTACGTAAAATTGTGCAAAGAAATTCTGTGCATGCTAAGCAATACACGATCATAGCCTAAATATCTAGATAAATATAAATATGATCGGGGCAAGGGATTTCCATAACTTTGCTGTTAAAAGTTTAGAGAAAACCCCTTTGCGAAACTAGAGAAGAGTAAGGAAATATGAATCGATAATTGTGGGCTGAGGCGAGCTTTGTCATTCCTTTGTCATGATATTCATGCTTGGATACGGATAGACTGACTGCTTTCACAAAATTGTTTGCAACAAAACTCTTTAGGTGAGATCAAAAAATCGTTATAAGCTCTTATTGTTTCGTTTGTTCGCTTTTTTCCTTTTTCTTTTTATTGTTTGTTTTTTTCTTTTACTAGCATTTATGGATAATATTTTCTCCTTATTTGTATTCATCTTTATATTATATTACGGTTACTGTTGTTATTCTTGGAGATTTGGTTGTTTCACATATATATGTGTGTGTTGACATTAATATAAATCAATGTAATTTTTTTTATTGCTATCGTTGGTGGTTGTGGTTTTTTTAAGTGGCATTTGCACTTAAGTTGATGACAACGATAACTGACTGTGATTGTTGGCAAAATTTCCTATGGTGTCCTTGGAAATTGCGATGGAAGCGATGTTAATCAAATAATATTGAGTAGACAGACAGCATCTATCCTTTATAATAGAGAATGTTTACGAGCGTATAAGCGCACGTATAAGCGTAAAAATAATTTTACTAATTATCAATAGCTAAGATTATAGACGTCTATTAAGTTAGATGAATTCTTTTGCGGTTTGTCTTCTAGAACTAGGATTAAGCTTTCATTTTCCCAGTTTTGGCGAAAAGCCGAAACTAAAGCATTTCAGTTTTTACTTATATCCTAAATAAACAATTTTAACGCTGCCGATATCCGTCTATCTGTACTGTCTACATGAGACAATATTTCAGTCGTCATTAAAATTTTTTTTTTTTGAGATGAGAGGAATCATGGCTTTGCAGTACAGAATGGCTGAGCAGGTTATGGCATTTGATGCATTCTCTCTCTCTCTCCCTCTCTCTCTGCAAACGTTTAGAAAAAATATTTACACTTGAACAGTTGCCAAGAATATCTCGATCAATCAATATCTTATCTTATTTCAAGCAATCGAAGAATAATTAAAATGTAATCATTTTAAACTGAAGTGAATATGTATATCACACCCAACTCGATTACTTGAAATATTAAAAAAAAAAAATGTATTTACCTGCATTTGCCGAATCTATGATACTCACCATCTAAACTCTTACAAATCGAATTTGATGAACGGTAAAGCAAAAATCGCAAGAAATTGAATTGAAGTTTACGAATGTAATTGACAAAGTGACTGAGGGAATCCGCGAAGCGACCAGGGCGATATGATTGAATCGTCTAAGCATTCTTTCGACGCTCAGATTTGCAGAATCTCTGAATATTACGTAATCAAATCACGCAGATATAAGAGATAGAGATATGTGGATACAGTTACCCTTCGCTTAAGGCTTTAATAGTTGCACAATACTTTGTTGATAGTAGACGTGTTGTAATTTCCAACTGGCCATAGTAAACAAAGAACGTGACAAGTATTACGCTACGCTATAAATTAGAGGCATTCTCTTATTGAGAGGACGAGTAAGTGAGTAGAGCGGCAATGAGGGGGGAGGGGGGGGGGGGGAAATCGGAGAGTGTATTTGTTAAAGAGGTTAAGGGAACACGTTCTTAATTGACGGACGGATGGACGGACATACGAGTTTGGGCGAAACATTTTAGTCTATTTGTAAACTCAGCCTAATGATCATCAGCTAAGAATATGTAGGAAAAAGTTTTAATTTTTTATCTCAGTTTTTATAATCTTAAGCAACGTATAAGTACAAGATAACTGGAGAGACGCGCACAGCTAAATCATCTTAAACACATGTATATAGAATTCATGAATTGTTTCCATAAATTAATCGCTTTATTACATAGACAGAATTTGTTGTAAAAATTATTTTCAATATCGCGACTACTTGATATATTATTATAAGCAACACGTTACTGACTAAAAGCATCAATCAATAGGGCTGTAAAGAAGTGCTCACCTTACGAATATGCCATCACACGACTACACTAGGCTTGTGGATCCTGATCAAAATCGAAATGGTGATGTAACGGAAATTTATTTGTTTTGTTTGTCTAAATCCTTCTCAGCAGCTTCGCGAATATAAATACGATCGAGCATTTACCGATGGCACTGAATTTTTTGTATCTGTGATTAAGACGCCAATGTATTGCTGGACTTAATCGGCATGATTGATTGACATCGCACATACGCGACTGGAATACTTTTAGCATATTTTAATTGTGAGCGACTTTCATGGCTCCAAGCCTGGCTACCACAGATAATGACGTATTGATGATTCAGTGTGTGGTTTACATTTCAATGTAAATGACAATTCAAGTCCCATCAGAAGTGTGGAAATTGTTCAAAGCAATCAAGTGAATAGTCAGTTCACTGGGCATATGACAATTTATTTATCAATTGCCTTGAAAGGGAATACAATGTAACAGCAATATATTGTTCAGAATTTTTGTGTACTGTCTCAACGATATTAAAGAAGAGTTCATGTAAGAACGAATACGTATTATCGACGTCCTCAGATTGATAGATTAAAGCTGGAAGATATTTTATTAAGTATGGATTCTCTATAGGACAGACGGACATACTACAGAATTTAATGCTAACCTAGAATACGTCGCCATAATTTGGTCTCTTAAACTGCCTTTTAGGTGTTGCAAAAGTTTATAAAACCAAAGTACCTCCATTCTTGGGCAGTAGGTGTAAAAAATTCTACAAAAAAAAGTGTAGAAAAGTCTTGTGCAAAGGTGAGGACAAAATTGAACCATTTATTTATTAATTAAATGAATGGTTCTTTTGCATGTATAATACAATATTTTGCGGGCTTTATCTGGTGTCACATACGACTCCACAAATTTAATATACCTTGTACCACAAATGATTTTTGTCAGTCCCACCTTCATTCTTTTAATTTATGGCATTATTCGACAAACTATCAAAAATCATTAATTCATTTTGATTACTTAATTAATTAATGAAATAAATTAAATTAATTTTATCAAGTATTTGCAATATTTTACTCTATTTTCAATTTTATGATCGAAAGCTTTTTTACTTGATAATAAACAAAATGTATACCGGTAACGGTTACCGTAAATTCATTACACGATATATTGACTTGATAATCGAGAACCGTTAACATTACGATCGAGTTGACACGATATCGAGAGAACGGTAAACCGGCTCCGATTTCTCATTCTCTCTCAGTCTTGACACTTGTAAACATATATATTAATCAGTTAACTGTGTCGACCTCTTTGGAAAATGTGCATTTAAATTGTGTGACAAAAATTTAACAATGACGAGTATACTCGTCATATAGGGAATATATGTAATAAGATATTAAGTTCATAACGATAAAATCTGATAAAGAAATCCGAAAAGGACGAATGGACTGATCACAACTTATATGTATTTGTAATAAGACAAAGTGTTATACTTTTTTTGATTATGTATATATTCGTCATATACAGTTAAATGGTTAAGGCAGATCGCAATATAAATCTGACAAATAATTATATGTGCAAATATCTATATATATATATATAGTTCTATTTATTCTGCCAAAAAATTCCTAGCAAATTATATACTCTGATTTTTATCAAATACTTCGTCCTTCATTCGTTTTAACTTGTGATCCTATTACCTAAGATTATCGGAGCAAGTTTGTAATTTAATAGAAAATATATATGTTATATAAATCATTCGAGTTTTGATCGCTGAATAGTGAACATTTTAATTTTTATTTTGTGTTTAATAAAAGAAAAGGTCTCCTCCGGAACCGTAGATCAGGGGATCATTCGACGTTTACCAATTAATGAAAGCATGCAGCATATGAAGCAGTATTCAACGCTTGAGAAATTAAATGTTGACATATTATTGGAATAAGAGAAGATTGTAAAGATCACTTTGGTAAATGTGGTGGGTTCAACAAGTCCTGACAGTACAATATCGTATTGATTACATAATACACATTGTACATTTACATAATTGACATTGTAATGAAAAAAAAAAAAAAAAAAAAAAAAGAAAAGACTAGTTATAACGTTACACAGGCTCAAGTCACAATTCACGGTGTGGTTCACCGCTGACTGGTATCATAAGTTATATCTTAAGTTCTTTTAAGTGTCGCATACATTCTCACAAACCTAATATACTCTGCAATATGAGAGATTTAGTATATAAATAAAATAAAAATATGCCCAAAAGTGTACGTACGCGTAGTGATATCAGTGCAGTAATGCACTGACACTTTTAACGCACGCATAAAGTATTCTAAAAATAGATTTAACATTTACACGTAACTATTAGTGATGATCGATTAGATAATATGTGTCAAATTTTTTATTTTTCTAGCGTTTTCTTTATCGTATATGTGTATGCAAAATATTGATGGATTGATGAGTAGGTTGTCCTGTATTAATTTTGCCCATTTCTTTACATCACATAGAACTATTTAATAGAGACTCTTCCCTATCTAATTTTATTTATTTACTATATCTATATATTTATTAATTTATTTATTTGTAATGTATGTAATTTATTTATTTATTTATTTATTTTTTATCAAAAAGTAGAAAAACTTATATAATTCAAATTCAAAATAATATAAACCATGTATTAATTATATAATTATTAATATGATACCTTACAAAAATACGCTTCAGGTATAGTAAACAAGAAATCTAGATTAAAGTGAATGAATAATAATAAAAAGTCACTCGTGACTTTTACTCGGTACAGACAAAAGTTATTAAGAAGTCGTTCAACATTCTTTTACTGCTTTTATTATTTACTATAAATCGATCCTCTTTTTGTTTTTTTTTATATGCATATGCATAGGTAAGGGTGGACTTTAATATTTTTAGAAGTAGTAACTTTCTAATATCTCTTAGAAGATACCATTTCACAGGTAACGGCAAATTCTAATACACCTTAGAGAAGGTTATTGCTTGCAGTTATTTCTTTTATTCATTTCTTTAATAAAATGAAATGAAGCAAACGATCAAGTTTGATAACAAACCAAATTTGCTTCCACTTGCCTATTTATTTAATGCTTGTGCATGTATGCATACGCTGTATGAAATTTAAAAAAAATAAAAGAGTTCGTTTTATGTCCGTTTCTCATCGCGTTATTAATACATTTTTCTCTTACTAGTGAAAGTAACGAATGAATTCATACTCATGTTATAATATTGTTATATATATAATATAAAGATTTCTTATCTTAAACGTGGGCATATATTTACATTGTATGCTTAGCAACGGCAACGTGGGGATGTAGCTCAGATGGTAGAGCGCTCGCTTAGCATGTGAGAGGTACGGGGATCGATGCCCCGCATCTCCATTCAGTCAATAAGGTTTTTCGCTTTTCTTTTTTTTATATTTTCAGTATATTCTGTTTCATTAAAATCAATTCTGCACTTTTTTTGCCTACGCGAATTTGAATATTAAAAATTTGCTTAACGCGATTTCTCGGAATACGACTTTTTAAAATGGTACGCAACATAATTCCAATCATTTTCATTCTTTTCATTTGGTTTTGCTACAATATCTTAAGATTTCGTCTACCGCGTGATTCAATGTGACTTCTTTGAACATTTGACCTTCAAAGCAATTCTTTTAAGGCATTTAAAGTTTCAACATTTTTTCCTTAATTATTTATAATTAGTTTTTCCTTAGCTGATCTAACTTGCAAGGTATCGAAGGTCTGTAACTGCTTCTACCGAAATGGATCAATTTAATGAATAATTTTTGTGGAACTGCCACAGCCACCGAAATGAAGAAGGGAAGTTAAAAATTGGCATTAACATTTCTTAATCGATTAGGAACCTAAGGTTAAAATGTGAAAGTCATTTGCCTGTAGAGCGCGTGCAAAATAGATTAGAAACTGAGGCAATTTCGAAAGAACACGTACCGTTCTCTTTTAATGTAACATTGATCCCGTGAAGATATACCCACATTAGTTTATTAGCACGACTGTAATGAACGATAAAATATTAATTCCAATTTATTTCCCATATATGTTTATAAACATTAGTACGTCCTTCATTCGATTATGAATAAAACACAAATAATCGATTAAAGAATGTTTTTGTCAACCTCTCTACCTTTATGTTTCCGGCTATGGTAATTCCATAAAGATTATCAATCAATTTGACCTGTTTCGTTACAAAAGAGGTATATGCGAGGCGTCGTCGAGGCGTGCTCGTAAAATAAAGTTCTCTTATGTTAAGTTAAACAGTATTTATTATAGCAAAAGTTTTTTTTTGTTTTCTGATCGAAAATTTGATTTGATTGATTTATTCAATCATATGATCGACAATTATTTCTCAAGTTATATTTGGTGTTTGTAAGAATTTTGATCATCGAATTCTACTGGTAAAAATGATGAAGAAATGGGAAATACCAGTGCACATAACGGTTGAATTGGGTAGTTTTGACTTTTCTCTAGACAAAATAACAGTTTTCCAAAAAATATTATTGATTTATTTAGCGCATGTCGACACTAATCCAGGAGCGGTCAAACTTCCTCCTCTTCGAAACTCATTATTTGTGTTGTTTAATTTGAAGAAATCTACTGGCGAAGCCTACCAAACACGTTCAGAGGTTTATAATGATGCTGCTCCATCATACCCAAATTGTCGGAGTTTTCAAGGATACACTGTTGCAACTCGAATGGGAAGTTCTGCCACACCCAGCGTACTCACCAGACTTAGTGCCTTGTGATTACCATTTGTTTAGACAGATGCAGCAGGCCTTGGCTGGCACACGGTTTTGAAATGCTGAAGATAATTGGATGGCTGCCACACCAATATCGTTCATTCGGCACGGTATTGCCGTCGTCTTGCCAGAAAGATGAGGAACAGAAGCATTATGGTCAACTTTCTAGAAATAGTTCCCTGGCCTTTCTATCCTCCATATTATGGGCGCTTGTGTACAAGTAATAAAGTGAACGCAAATGGATCGGCATTACAAAATTCGGTTCAAGCTGAATATAATTTCTTTCTTTGTTCTGCTTTTTTCTCTAATAACTTCACTTAACTGATAAGCAATAAATCAATATTTAAATGGTTGTGTGAGTTCAAACATGTATGTATGTACGACTATGTGCTATGATATTTTATCAATTTTACATCTGTTTATAATTGAAAATGCAGCTACTGTTAGATGTGTGCAAGTCACTAAAGTAACTGTACGTCTCAATAGCGTTTATTCTTAGAAGAACAAACCTGATGATTGCCTATATCAACTAATTAAATGTCAACAAGAAAAATGTTTTTTAAGTATTTTATCAACGCAATTTCGAAGAACATTCTATTACCATTCGTAACGTGCATGGATGAGTTAAGTGTACGCGTAATCATATCATATCTAATAATTTATCAAACGACAATTTAAACAGTAGTTATTATTATATATTAGAAATTAGAAATAAAATTTGATTTCATTTCAAAGAAAATGAAAAAAGCAACGCCTTCAGTCATGCCATGGAGGCTCTATAGGAATATATTTCTCTTGATCATATCATATATTTGCTATTATATTGGAATAAATCGATCGACTTAATATTCTTTTGTCAATTGATTTAAGATTGTCCATCCGTCTGTCCATATGTTTTTCGATATTATATTCAACTTGCGGGTTGCAATATTTGAGATATTTTGACGAAATTTAACGCACTGACATGATTTACCTCAAGGACAAACCGCACTGCAAACTAGTTGAATCCGTTTACACCCTATATAATTTTTTATATGAAGATGTGGATAGGAAGGACCGGTTCTACAGAAACCGAATCTTTATAGCGAAAAAAGTTTAATTTTGAATATTTCATTGTAAGAACTGATCCGTAATAATAAATTAATCTGACTGAATTTAGACCATATGGGTATATTTGTTCGATTCCATTTCATCGAAGGGTTCTCGTGAAAAATAAGCCTTTATATGACAAAAATGCTAAATTTTCGATATTTTTCTGATGAAAATTGTCTCATAAAAGTAATTCGATTTTAAAACTTAACTGTATTCAATTTTGATCAAGTGGGTCTACTTTGTGGACACCATCAACAACTCCTAAAAGGGTTCTAATGGAGAATCAATCATAATATGCCAAAGAGTTTGACTTCTTAATATATGATGATGAAAGCCTCTCTCTAATAGTAATTTGACATGATATTTCACTGGACAAAATTTGGATTATTAATGATCTACTTTTTGTATCTCGTTCCATACAAAGTGTCTCAGGAATGGTAAGCCTTTTTTTTGGCAAAAAGAATTAATTTATAATAATAAATAGTAGAAATTCGTCATAAAAATGACTCGTGAGAAATTTGGGTTACATGAGTCAATTTTTGAGACTACGACAGTCTATAGAGATTCTTATGAAAAGCAAGTCCTTACAACTTTGTCCGACAACTTTGTAATTTTTAATCTTTTATAATGAAAACAAGTGAAAAATAATAAAATCTTTAGAAGAGGAAATTAAATTTGCTAAATTTGAAACACGTTAGCTAGGCCGACCTTTTTGACATCCTGCAATATGAGGGCTTTGATGAAAAGGTGTGTTTTTATATGAAAATAACATGAAAAACTTGGTGTATTATAAAGGAAAGGAATAAATAAGTGTATTAGACAAAGTAGTGTAGGGTATTCAACGATGAGTCTTGTCACACAGTAATATTTTCTATTTGTATTTTAGAAGCTATGCCATGAGACGGCAAGTAGCAAGTCCCTTGTATTTGAAGCAGTCTCAATGCCTACTCTTAAAATTCTTCCTAACAGTCGTTGTCTAAATTTTTGGCTGATCACTGTTTATAAGTGTTTGTGACTCTCTTTTCCTGGCGTAGTTTTTCTGACTTTGTCGTATAGCAGATGTTTAGTCTAATGTAAATTTCGCTAGTCAATTAAGTCACAAATAGAAAACACAAGGTTTGTGACTGCCTTGTGTAACTTTTAGCGCCGTTGTGACATTGCTCAGAATACGACTCTAAGACACAATTACTAACGTTTTAATGCTTGCAAATACATTAATATTCACTTAAGAAATTGCTATATGAAAGTTATTAAACGTCAGTCGTGTGAACGATCTGAATAACTGTGAAATTCAAACCTGAAAAAGTAAGTAATTATTTGCTGCTTATACTTCCTGCAGCTTCGTTGACTGCAATATTTCCCGATCAAAGTTAAACGTTAAACCTGTAATATTATCCGCGACAATTCTGCAATTAGTTCAAATGGCTTACCATTATGGGTAATTCTGTCTTCACCTCTACTTGCTTGATAAGAAGAAATTCAATTGGCTTTCTTTTTTTTCTTCAAAATGTAATCTACATATATATAATACATACATACTATATACGTACTATATATAGTACGCATAATCAACATTTTTATACGATTTATCTCTTATGACAAATTTTCCTCAGTGTCTTTTTTTACTTTTTGCAATAATTTCCCAATGATTGTAAATTATTCACTTATATAGTATGGGTATTTGTATGTGTAAGTGAGGAGATATGAATTTGAAATTTGAATTGAACTTTCAATATATCAATTGCTTTGTGACTTTTAAGCTTTTCTCAATTACTTTTAAACAAGCGTACACCCGTACTCGCATACATTCATGCACCCGCAAATTACGAAAACATTTCAGTTCGCACGATACAATAATAAGTGAATTGGCGGATTGGTTATGTTTCAATGGTATTATGCTAAATGTTTGCATTTATAATTTTAAAATCAATAGAAATTTATACAATGTATACAAAAATGTACGCTCATACAATTGCACAAACATATACGAACACACATACACACACACACACACATACACACATAGACAGAGAGAGAGAGAGAGAGAGAGAGAGAGAGAGAAGGAGACAACACTTACAATTGTGTATTCAACCAAACCAATCATTCATTTATTGTCATCAGTATCTTTCATTTGTCGAGTAGAGCGATGCATACTGTTCCCTTTATGTATCATATCATTACCATCATCAGCCTCACGAACATCGTCGTCATCGTCATTGTCATCGTCATTGTCAGAATTGTTTACTATTTATTATTGCTATTGCTCTTGCTTTTGCTCTTGCTCTTGCTGTTATCGTTGTTGCTTTTGACGTTTTTGTTGTTGTTATTGTTGTTTTTGTTGCTGTTTGTACATTCATTTAATCGTTTGTTTTGCAGATTCTTGTTTATCCCCATTTTTCGGGGTACGCGTAATTATTCAAATAAATCTGTCATCAATGGTTTGTTTTTTTAAAAAACTTTTTTTTTCTAGGAACCAGTTTTTCTTCTTCTTGTTGTTGTTGTTCTTCTTCTTCTTCTTTTTCTCTTTCTCATTTTATTAGGAAGGACACTGAAGGATTTCTTTATGAATTGAAGACTTTTAACATTAAAGCTCAATAGCGTGGATGGATTTTTTTTGTTTAAAACCAATTCAAGTTCTGCTGATGATCTTGTGACTCAAACATTTTGAACGGATGTTTAAATTCCGAGAAGATTTAGCCAATTTGTAAGTCATATATTTCTCCATTCAATGGTTTTTTATCTCAATTTCTTTTACAGTTATGTCATAATATGTTTATTTTTGCTTGCTTTCTTCGACAAATATTACTTTCTAGCCATAGAACAGAACATGTCATAAAGATCTTTTTAATCCTGTTCCGTATGCACTATATATACATCAGCATTTACTTACCGTCCCGATGAGTTTACGATGGAAAGAATTGATACCGCTTTTACGATTCATTGGCTTCTTATTTAGCATAAAAATTTAAAACTTTGTGATACGACTCGGATTTATTAGTTCCAGGCTCTTGTCGGAAAATGGATCTAACTTGGAGAAATTTTCCTTTTTTTTTTTATTATTTTTTAATAGATTCCTAAAGTTGAATTATGAAAATAAGAGTGATTTCATTGAGCCAAGAAAACAATCATGAAAAGGAAAAACTTTCAAGACACATTTCGATCGATAATTTATTAAAGATTAGTCGCTCTACAATTTTAGGTACCTATTGGAATATGTGTCCTGGCAAAGACGTAACAGCAATTATTGAAAATTGTTTTGTTAGTCAAAGCTTATGCGATTTCCTTCGAAATAAAAGTCAGTTAACACGTTCGCGGGCAGTAAAAATTTCAGAGAATGATAGAAAAAATGATAATGTGATATCCGGAATCTGATTAAAGGCATTTTCTAAAGGTAATTAGAAAATCATATTTTAATCGATATATGCAACGAATGCTATAGCATTCGGGATGGCGTGAGTGCTATAGCATTCATCTAAGGGTAAAGTTAAGAAAAAGGGAGAAGGAGAGAGGATCTGCTCTCTTTGTAAACCCCCGGCATTATATAAAATTAAATAAAAAATAATTGGATTTAAAATTTTAATGCTATAACATTCACGAGCGTATAGATCAGATTCAGAGATCATGTAAGAGAAAAGTTAAGAAAAAGGGACAACGAGGAAAAGATCTGCTCTCATTGTAAACCCCCGGGATTATATAATGCTAAATGAGAAATAATCGGATTTAAAATTTTAATGCTACAGCATTCATGTCCGCGAACATTTTAAAATAGTATTTTTATGACCAGTTAGAATATGAATTGTAATCGGGACGGGAGTGCCTACTGCTTGCAAAGCTAAACTATATATAAATTGCATATCGAGTATGTACTGCGAAGCAAATGCAAGTAACCCATATACCGCTTGGCAAATGCTAATGCATATTGCATATCGCATGGGAGTATGTGCTTTGTAATAGATGAAAAAGTGGAGGAAATCGATTCAATCGATTTGTCAAGCAAAGGCAATTTGAACATTAAGAGACAGGTTTAGTGGATATGGGCTTTAGACAACTCGTTCTGTATTTTCATGAGAATAAATCAAAAGTTTTGCTTTGTTTTCATGCAAAAGCTTACTTTTCATAAAAGGTTCACTTTTCATCAAAGCCTTTATATTGGAAGATGAGTAAATCGTACGATGATGCGACCAAAATTTAACAAAATTAATTTTCTTATTTTCTTTTTTTCTGCACCAATTTTTGTCATAAAATATTACAAATTAAAGCTTGTTGCCATACGAAGGTTTATTGTGCCTGACAGCCCTTATATAGGGCAGAGTTTGTCAAACTCCTAATGTGGTTCAATTTTCATTGTAAGATAATAAAAATAAGAACTTTTTACCATAAAAGGGTTAATTTTTCAGTTAGAACTCTTTTACGAGGTATGGTTAATAGTGTCTGTAAATCCTCTAGGTTTGTTCAACTATTGTCTATGGACTTTACTATTTGTAGGGCCACTCTTCAGTGCCACTTAAACAGGATTAAAGGTGGTTTTACATTTTTTCTTACGGACACTTTGCAGACGATTACACCTAAAAGAAATGTATCTACTTTATTCTTATACGTTTAGACGGACGGACGAAAGTTACTTTATCGAACGGGCATATCCTAAGCTATGCTATCACCTATACTATTCTAGGCGATGCTTTACCCTACCCTACCTATGGTATCCTTCGGTCCATAATGTCTGTGGAGGACTATGGGGACCTAAAGTTGGGTCCGAGGACCCCTTAGCTAATTTCTTCTCATAAAAAAAAAAAAAATGTCTCTTATTTCATTATTCTTTCAGACGAACTATGTTCCTTTCTATATGCTTTGTAGTAAAAATTCTTCTACGTATTCTTTCAGTCCTATTTTCCAATGCATTGGTTTATTGAATATATTTTTAAGTACTTACACCAATTTTTATTCTACTTAAAGAAGTTTTTTTTTTCAAGTGCATAAAGACCACCATCTTCCTTTCTCCTTCTTTTTGTCTCTTCATGAACTTGTTTGCAGTTTGTCTCCTCAACATCAAACTTCTCTCCACGACTAAAATTAGCAAAGCACTTATTACAGGGTTGTATTTGTAACAACTCTTTTATTATACAATCACATGTTACAGAGATGGGATCCAAAAAGTAGACTTAAGGGATCCAAATTTGACACAATTAATTTTTATGTCAAGTTACTATTGTGGAACGCTTTACACCGTGAAGCACTGAAAATGAGGTTATTTTCTTTGGAAACCTCTATAAAGGGGAGTGTTCAAGGAATGGCGCATCCGATCCAAATTTCCATTCATCCATTTGGTATGCCGAAATACTGTTACCCAACGATTTTTATGGAGAAATCATGCAAATGCATCGACTTTTCAAAAATAATGCGCTACGTGGGGATGATTGGTAAAAATGGGCCGATCCGATTCTCTAGGTATCAAAACCTATCAATGTATCGAATTTCGTTGAAATATCTTAAAAAGTATGATTTGCAGGCTTAATACAAAAATAGATAGAAAGACATGTGGCAGATAGATAGACAGATGGACAGACAAGTTTAAATTGATTCGATATAACAAAAGACGAGTCTGCTTTACTTCCCTCCATGTATTATATAAATCCATACAAACTTAATTTACCGTGTATCACAACTAGTGTGGGAGCAAAAACTCAAACAAACAGTCGCGAATGGATTACGTTAGATATGTTAAGAGCAGGAGTCATTTTCCTCACAAATTCTTAAGATCTTCTTTCTCGGTACGTTAGTTTCATTTAGGCAATCCGAGCATTTCAGCTCAGTATTCAGGAGGATTTAATAATTGCTGTCACTCCAGTTAACAAGTGGTGATTGCTGACAACAGTGAATATCGCGAAATCATTTAATTGCTATTTTACAGAAGATATTTTCGGTTTTTATCGATATATTTATATTATGACCATTTAAGCCATGAGGCTTTCCGAGCAATTTATTTATTAAACATACGAACACCGACTAATAAATCATTAATAAGAAATTGATTTCTTTTCTCTTTTGGCCATGTAATCAGGGCATGTCTCTAACACGTGTAGACAAACGATAGTTGGTAGAAAACGGGGGAAATTTAGAGAACGTATTTATATTTTTATCTATTATTGTACACACTACACCGCTTGTAGGGACGTATGCACCAACTAGAACGCTTTCAGAGAGATCCCCCTTTTATCGATTCAGAATCATATTACAAGTGTGTAAGTCAATCCGCCTATCCCTTTATTTGCTTATTTTATTTTGTTTTTTAGTTTACTGGCTGCCATTTTAGATTTCTCTTGGCCCAAGAATGAACAGAGTTCGTGAAAATGAGTTCGATCCGATCATTTGTTTGACAATTTCTTATATGACGCATTGTCACTGTTGAAAATGTCATTCTATATGAAAAAACTTTGTGCGTTTCAAAATCGCTGAGTAATAGTATCTCAATATACTGAATTAAAGTGAAAAATTTGAATCGGTTAGTTCAATTTTTTGGATACCTTCCCCTATAGGTGTTCTCATGAAAAGTAGTCTTTTATATATACTTTTTTTTATTACATTACCAATCAGGGCTCAGGGCATGTCTTCTCTTGTTCGTGTGATGCGGTGACGGTCTGAAGGAAGTCGGGAAAGAGAAAAACGTAGGCAAGCGGCCGTTGCTTAGTGCATATATATATGTGTGTGTGTGCCTTTACCGACTCTGAGCACTCATTGTAACTGCACGACCAATGTAAACTCTACGACATTAAAACTTGAACCCGCGAACACACATCACTTGGTAGTCACGATTCTTCCCTACTCGTCTACTCATGTGGATATAGCATAAAACCTAGAGGTTTCTCGTTTTATTTATATATCAAATGGGAAATTTTTATTATATATAATTTTTGATGTATTCTTATGGAAATGAATGAATTGTTGCTTCACGAGAAGTAGTGTAGGGTATTGAAGGGCCCGTCTTCGCAACTATAGTGTTTTTACTTGTTACTATCATATTATTATTATTATTATTATTATTATTATTATTGTTATTATTATTATTAATTTAGCCAGAGCAATAAATTCTAAGATTAAAGTCTTAAAGCACTAGCATCTAACACTGTTGGCTTTATTGAGATTTGAACCCACGACCACATTGAGTTGTCAATAAAATACCTATTTATTTTTGTTATAATAATAATTAAAAAAAGAAAGCTTTATATGTCTGCAGATAAAATTTACATAACTATCGACATGGTGCAGTGAAGGGATTGCAGGTGTAAGCTAAATTTGCCCAACTCTCTTTTGAAACTTTAAGATGCCAAGAAAAAAAAAAGGAACCAAGAAATAAGCGGACAGTCGGATTGACAAGTCGGCATCATCAAATCGTTTAAGATTATCATTAACTAACTATATAACTGCAGTCAAGGTCTTTCAATTAATGCTCTATTTACGGCATTAAATTGATTAGAATTGTAAAACTTGTAGATTTTTTTATTTATAAATATTTTCATTAGTTTATGACGTTTGGAAATTCCAGTTTAATGAAAATTGATAAAAATTTGCAACGATGTCTGGGAGAGCTTTGTAATTAGTGACATGAATTGGCTACAAATTAAACGTTTTTCGTTTTTTCTTTCGCAAGCATTCATTTATACGCTTTTAATATTTACCCGCTCACCTAACACATGCATATGAATGTATGGCTGTGTAATGAGGTGGCATTAATATTAGTGACAATAGTGGTGCTTAACATTAAATAGTTGAGAGTGAAAATTTATGGGTGTTGTGATTGCGCTATATAATCGTATAACTACTACCGTTACTCGTTAACTTAAATGCAAGAAGTAAGAGGATATAGGACAAGAAGGTGGGGATTTTATCACATCGTATATTGTCGCAGAGCAAATTAGATAGTTTATCTTAATGTTAATTGTGCCATAAAATATGTTTAGGGCGATATACACAAACACACACAATTAAATACATGTTCACATCTAAAATAAAAAAATAAATAAAATTACATATTATCTCTTTTATGGCTTGAAAGAAAAACAAGAAACAAGAAAAGAAATCAATAATAAAATCCATGTTCACATCGCTATTATTAAGCATTGTAGCACATTTTGTTTGCACGTAAAAAAGTCTTTTGATTCATTGTTTTTAGATTATTCACAACACACCTCTCTTTTAACCCTTAAATTTGATAAACACTCAGAAGAAATCATTTTACATTTGTTTTCACTTAATCGTGGGTGGAACAAGATTACTAATAAAAAACACTTCTTAAGGGTTGAATAATAAAATGCTATAGATTTTATGCTAACTTTCAAGTTGTACTGATTTCCTTCTTAATCTCATCAAAATAAAAGGAGATATCAAGAAGAAAGTCAAGATGTTCCAAATACTTTTTTGCAAATTGGAAATAGAAAAATTTCGAGAAATTTTTTTAACTCTATTATCAACAATAGTTGAATCAAGCTCTTGCATCTCGTGGGCAAAAAAGAAATTCTGACAAAGGTTTTTTGATCTGACGTCACACTCTATCAACAGTTTACTAAGCAAAAGTATATAGAATTCTGTGTCTTTCAAGTGAATATCCCTTACTACTATACTATACTATACTATACTATACTATGCTATATATATATATATATATAATTGTGTGGTCTGCTTTCTTTTTCTCGTTTATTTCAAATTAAAGAATTCAAAATTTTGTGTTCGCCAAATGCTTGAAAAAATTGCAGTGAAATTGAATGAATTGAAATATATGAAGAAATATATATAATAAAAATAAGTACAAAGTAAGCTATAGTTAAATGCCCTATATTCATATATCGACTTTTCATAGTAGGCAGTTGTAAAGGGAGGGAAGTGGTCAAAAAGTGGTACATCGATTCAAATCATTTTGAATAATGTACTTCCTGGAAGCAAAACACATCAGTATATCAAATTTTCTTCAAAAAATCTCAAAAATCTGCGCCCAATAGGTTGAATACAAGAGAACAAGACAGTTGGACGGACAGACAAGCAGAAAAGTGTATAATCATTTTCTGAATCGCTCGGTTTAACAAAAGATGGGTCTACCTCAAGTCCTTCTGGATATTGCATACATCCGCATTAACTTAATATCCCCTTGTACCGTAAGTAGCGTAGGATATAAAAATTATGTTGCAAGAATAAATTATTTTTATTTATTATATTACATTAGCTATCACGTACGTTGACTATATATGTTACGCAATCTTCCACATCGCAGATGAGCTATTGGAAAAAACAGGTTAACTGCATAATTCACATGACTCTGGTTCCTAGAATATATCGTGAAACATGGGAAGCGATATTGGGATGGGATAATGGGGGAGGATGTTGATGCCGATTATTTGAAGTTCAAATGTTTGGCAATTTCAAGCCATGAAGGTACAAAACTTCTAAGGCTTAAGACTTTGTTGGTATAAATATTTGGCCGTTTGAAGGTTTAGAGACTTGCAGACCCGATGCGTTGTGTGTTTGATGTTTTGAAAGTTCAACAGTTTAAAAGGGACTACAATTCGAAAATTCAGTTACTAAGTGCTTGCTTAAGCCGTCTCAACGAAAACGGGTTTCAAAGTTCAGGCCAACTTTTATCTAAAAACGATTGTATTATATAATATAAGGATGGAATTTATGTTTGCCTGGGGCCGAATCTTTTATATCCACCACCTTTGTCTCAAGAAGAAAGCACCTTTTTATCTTCAAGTGATTAAATTATAATTTTCGAAATATTTCGATGATATTTAGACAATGACTTGAATGGGACCATTTTTACTATTACTATCCTTATAGCGCGACATTTTGGAAAAGTCATGAAGCATGAATAGAAAATGTTACTTGAAACTTGATTAAAAATAGCATTTCATGATTTTGAATGAATGCGAAAAATGTTAATGGGATGGGACCATTTCTTCTGAATCAAAATATATTCCTTCCTATGACGATAAGGTAAAATGTTTGACATTTTACGATAAATATTAGTCTTGAGCAGTAACTTGGCTTATAAGTTTTTTATCACATTCGTACCGCATAGATCGGTTTTTCGGAACACTTTCCTGTGTAAAATTTTTCATAAGAAATTCTATGAAGTTACGTCAATTCCATCACCTTCCTTACACCTAACACTTTCGCCACGCGAAAGAGATTCATAAAGCACGATACTGCGTTAAGCGAAAAAAACTGTCAATATGCTCTTCATTTTTGAGTGACTTTGCGACTTCTTCGGTCTTAAATCATCGTTTCATGGCCATAAAAAACAAACCGAACAATTCGCTGTCAAACGCTTACAAAGCCACGTGCAATTCTGCAGCAAGTGAATATGTTGGTATGAAACCCCGCATAGGCGTCGAAGACGATAGTACCGACTGTGAAAAATGAATACCTAATGAAAATTAATTAAATTTTTTGCTTGCAGTGTTAAGTTTTTATCATACAATAAATTCTTACCTTTGGTATTTTATTGAACATAGAAGAAAAACAATATTAGCTAAAGCGGCGTAAGATAATCTAAAGGTGAGCCTTGCTCGACTAAACTTGTTCTTTGTCTTGTTATCTTTGAATTCAGATAAACTCTTTCCTTTCAATTTACCTATGAATTTTTTATAGAATAGCAGATGAGATAACAATAATGTTGAAAACTATGTTCTTTTATTTTTATACCCATCGCCGAAGGATAAGGAATATATTCGTTTTGTCAGTACGTTTACAACGTCCAGAAGTAAGCTTCAGAGATCCCACAAAGTATATATATTCTTAATAAAAATCAAATTTGGAATCGATTTAAGGATGTCCATCTGTCCATATCGCGGCATGCATGCCAGTCTGTGTAATGTCTCTTCACAACATTCCTTCAAATTGGAAATTCTTGCACGCAGGTTGGTATTGAAAATGGGCCAAATCGATCGAAGGACGCGGTTAGAGTGCAACGTAAATTGAGAACTCCCCCGTTTTTCAAAAGGAATAAAAAATTTTTTTATTGCTGATTACTCATAAACTATAGCGGATAAATGTATAAATATGTGAACGTATATTCTATGGGCGATCTTGCAGTACTTGTAGAAATATAAAAAAAAAATGGACCACGCTAACCCGGTATGATAGTGTATCAAAACTGAACTCTTTTTTCAATGCCTTTTTAACGAGCAGAAATAAGTTTCAAAGTAGTATATAAATGCCAGACCAGTTTGAAGTTTTTAATGCATCTAAGCATGTCCATCTGTCCATCTGCTCAAATGTGTAGTATTTGTGGTAAAGTGAAGATATCACCCACACATTTGCAAAAGAATTTCGAAGTGGTCTAAACTTTTCAAAGGATACGCTTCTAACGCCCACAGGCCTATGCGAGAACAAATTTTATTTGGAAAATAGAACAAATCAGCGGCGCCCACGCGCATGGAAATTTAGTTGTGCTACTATTTTTCTTGTCATTTTTTGGATAACGGTGATGATGGGTATAAAAGATTCGCTCATCCTTAAGCTTAATAATACATGAACCGCACAAGTGCAAGCTCACTGATTTTATTACTTCATGCTGTAGAGTCACAATGTGATGTGCAATTGTTGCTCAAGATCGAGATCTTTAATTTTGGAATTTAACTAAAACGAATGTTGAACGTATTGAAAAAGTTCTGACTGAATGCAAGCAAAGTCATCGTTCGAGGTGAGTGTGAAGGAGGCAACCAACTAAAAGATAATCTACTTAATGCTGGATATCTTCACGCGGTGCTTGCCTTTTATAACAAACTCCTATAATTGAACTAATTTTTAAATTTCTTAATCTGATAAATATTGAAGCCGTACGTTATAAACCAGAGTCGTTTGCTTAATTGTGCCTCTCGAAGGTATTTGCAATTTAATATTTTCCTAATTAGATGAGGGGCTTTTTTTTGTGTGGGTTTCGCAACATATATAAGTCGACGAGTGTCTTTAGTTCGCCTAAACTTATGCCAATCTTTACTGTGGCTTATCGAGACTTTTATTATGACAAAAGCAACTGATTATTGATCACTTGACTTAGTGACGAGGGTTGTTGTGAATGAACATATAGACTGTTTTTTTTTAATATGACCAATCACTCAGAGTATGTCACCGTAGGTACGTATAATATAGCTGACGGTCAGAAAGCAGTGAGAGAAAGGGATAGGGGAAGGGAGGTGGCCATAGTCTAGTGGGTGTGCAGAGATGTTAACGAAAGGGGGATTAACATAATTCTATAAGCAAAAGTTTACGCTTTAAACCCCATCGGCTTATGTATGTATGTGGTTGTATATTCAGTATAAATATATATATATATATATATATATATATATATATATATACACACACATGTTTTGATTTAATAAACAACTTGATTGGAGTAATTTTTAAAAGTTTCGGTTATTTAACAATTTTACACTTGATTAATTCAAACGTTCGTTCAATGCTACTATTACTCGTTTCGCCCTAAAGTCCATTTACAAATATTGACCATTATTATAAAATGTATATAAAATAAAAACAAATACCCAAAGGGTTGTATCTCTCCGGTCTTGAGTTATTTCGATTTTCATTCACTGATGATTCGTTGATGATGTCATAGGGATGTTTTTTTTTTGTCTTTTATAGATTTTTGTTTTAGTACTTCATTGCATGTATAATAGAAAATGATGTAAAAATCAAATGTCAAATCAATGTCATTGAAAAATGTTGTGGTTACGTGATGTTTATTTAGGATAAATGCTGATAAATAGGTTTTCATTTTTTCGGATATGATACAAGAATTGCTTCATTTTTAGGTTTTTATATTTTGAATTTTTTTTTTTATTATTATCTTCTTTTTTTTTTTTTTTTACAATTCGAATTCGAATAAACAACCGATACAGGATTTTATATGAATTCTTGAAAATTTTATCCTGACATTGCCAATGCTCAGCGAACGCATCGCGTCTCATGCAAATTTTTGTTTCCCATTTTCTAATCATGTATTCAGCTTAACACCGTAAATGATTCAAACTATACAGCCATGGGCACATAGATACTAAACCCTTTATCATCTGAGCCAACGAGGATAATTATTATGGATCGAGTAAGGCGTTGACGGGCTTTCGTTTACGAGCTGTCCTTCAACGTGTATCAAAGTTGATAGAGATCGATGCCATTTATAGAACTGCTTTTTCTATGGATTAAAGTTAAAGAAAAAGTGCAGCTCAAGCTACGGAAATGATTGAATTGGCTTGGAGTGAAAACGCAGTAACCTTTGAAAATATTGAAAAAGTGATTTGCGAGATTTTGGGCAACAAATTTTTTGCCTTGAAAATGATGAAATTCACATATATCCGTCCGTCTTTAGCAAAAACAACCAAGAAAAGACTTTTGAGCTTAGCCCGAGAAGCTTTACCATACCTCTCATTTTCTCCAGATCAGGTCGCTTCTGGTTACCACTTATTCAGAACGCGACAGTCATAATTAGCAAGTCGGCGGTTCGCAATAATTGAAAATGTGCGAAAATGGGTCGATGGCTATTTCGTGTCACAATGGACTATAGGTAATGATGGTGCACATATCGATTATTAAGCTCCAATGCCAATGCCATTTTCATCCAGCCATTGGTAAAACTATTACTTCACTCCTAAAAAATTTCGGGGGTTGGAGGTGAAAAACATAGAAAAAGAGATTTTCACAGATTTTCTTTTTTCTTGCAAAAAATTATTCATTAATTATTTCCGAGTCAATAAAAATGTGTGTGTCCTGAAATTGCTCTAATGGAAGACGACTCTTTTCCTATGAATTTCAAAGCTTGAGTTTAATTTCGTACTTTAAACGCATTGTTTGCCAACAATAGAAAGAGGAATCAATTGTCTGACCAGATTGGAAGTTCACCAGCTCACGATGCGCCGATTCTCTTCGGTACCTTATGTGTCGCCTATGCGACAGTCTTATTATATAAAAGATGGGTCTATGGTAAGCTCTGCTGCATGTTACACATTCTTCAAGCATTTTTGTTTCAAGTGAAGAACATACACGAGCGCCAGATGAATATTTTAGGTAAAGAGAATCATTTCCAAGCTAAGGAATATTGTTGAGAAGAAATTTTACTTAATTTAAAAGATAATACATTAAAGAAATTGAAATTTATTAATCCTTTTTAATTTTATTCTTGTAATGCTATAAAGTTTCTGAATACGATAATGATAACAATCTTTCGTTGCTAGCATTTGGTTTTATTATACATGAAATTTTCTTGAATACAATTTAACTTAATTTAGCATATATTTGGATTTTAATGATTTATTGCCATTGATTTATTTACTAAGTATGCCTTACGAACGTTCTTTCAAAGGTAAACCTTTTATATTAACTGCAATATATATAACAATTGTTAAGCAATTTAAAATTACATGGACTTATGTATGTAAAAATATATATCTGCACGTATAGGAGTTTAATACAAAGAGGTACGCATTATAGATGTAAATCTTATGAGAGATGTTGAAAATTGTTTTGTTTCTTCTTCTTTTTTTTTTTTTCCTTTTTCGGAAATTGTTTAGTGATTTACGACAAGACAAGCAATTTGTAAGCATTTTTCGAAAAAGGAAGAAAAAAAAAAAAAAAAAAAAGAAATAGAAAAAAGAGAAAGGAAAAAAAGAAATAGCACAAGGCACACAAACAATTTAACAAATTGTTGTAATTTTATATCAGATTATATTTCCATATAAACACCAAATACATTTGTCTGCAAGCATGTGTCGTCGTTTGTTGTACGATAAGGTGGAGCAAGTGTCGAAAAAGTAAAAGAAGAAAATGGCAAATGGTTAAGAGTTTAAACATTTCTAAGTGCTAGTCAGCAGGCAAAGAAAGCAACGACCCATAAAATGATAGGAAGTCAACAGTTAAACATTTAAGGCATGTACGTTACAATAGTGTGAAAAAAAGTAGTTGTAGTTACACTTACCCCCTTCTATTGCGTTCATTTTAAGAAAGATTAGCAGGTATTTAGGGCGACTTTTTTTTTTTTAGGAATGCTTTTCATACGTAAGCCATGCTTCAGCCGAAACCCCCATCTCGTTGTGATGGCCCCTACCTAGACGACGATCGGAAGACTATTGGCTGAGAAGACTTTAAGACTTGGCTATGTAAAACCTGGTACAACAGATTTTTTCCATAGATTTCTTAGGTAATGTACGAGAAGAAATTTTGATTTCTGCAAAATGTGCACATAATGGATCCTAACAAATTTTTAAAATTTGGATATTTATATGTTTCGTGACATCACTTGTATCGCTATCGGTGCATGTGTCGAAGAGTCTTATAAACATTATTATATTGAATAAGATAGAGATAAAAACCATATAGTTTGAGATTTTTAAAAAAAAATCAGTTTGGCATACAAATTTATTTTAGCGTGTACTGAAAAGAGTACCCATGCTACAGAATATCTTAACTATCTCTTCAGACCCCGATTTTGACCACACAACTTTGTCTGAACACACTTATTTGAACTTATTTTTCATATCAAACACAATCTAAAGTTGAAAATAGGATCGTTTTCAAGGAACATACGATTTTTGATTGTCAAACACATGATGGATTATGTATCAAATTTTTAAACAAATTTTTAGTAAATATGTAGAGGTCAGAATCTTACAGTTTCTTTTTTTATAACCAGGCAGTCATGATCAGGAAAAATTATAAAAAACGAGTGATGGAGAGAGGGAATAGTCTTTGTGAACGTTCGACTTGAAAATGGGGACATCAGGTACGACGGGAAACCTAGTAGTAGGTTGTTTCAAAAGCGGCCATTACGGTTAAAAAATTATGGGTCGTACTAGTGCTTTGTGCGGTGTACAGTTTGTAACAACTTACAGTCTGTACATCCTCATTAGCCAATGTAACAACCTATGGTCACATTGAGTTACTCTTCAGTGCCATTTAAAGAAGATTAAAGACTGTCGTACTGTTGTGCTATAGATGAGCTAATAAGTTCGGGAGATGTGGGGAGTTTTAAATTTTGTTTCAAGGACGCTCCACGAGGTCATCACATCTAAAAGAAATGCACGTATTTTACCCTTACACGAATAGACGGACAGTTAAAAGCTACCTTACCGAATGGGCATATCCTGTCCTACCTATGTGGTCTTCTTCGGCCCATGGTGCCTATTGAAGACGCCGGAGTAGGTTGTAGTTTTTTCTTTTTTCTAAACAACATGAGTAGTTGGATTGGCCGAGTAGACAAAGGATCTTGACTCAATGTTCGTTGGCTCAAATCTCAAATGCGATAGCGTTTTCAATAAAGCCAATAGCCTGCTAGTGCTAGTGCTTTAAGGCTTCAGTTTTAGAAGTTCTCTTTTTGCCCATTACTGTACAAGAAAGACCTCAGTTTTTGTATTAGGATTGCCAGAGTATTTTCCCATTACAATTGAAATGTTTAGTGAAATATTTTTTTTTTAATTTGTTCATACGATTGCATTTAATTAAAATCAAATTTATTTAAATTACATTTAAATGAAATTCATTTTTACGATATCTTTTTGTCTCTGATATTTCGTTTTTAAATCGAATTAACCGAAAATGACGTGGCAACCCGTTCAGTTTAGCTCACGACACTGTAACAAGAGTATGAAGTTTTGATTTCAGACTCTGGTTTATTAAATGCAGAAAATTGATTTTAGTGGGTGTTTACAGAAAGCTTAACTTAAAATACTCTTAAAAGGCAATCTAACAATAGCAATGGCAATAGCATTCTCCTATGGTAATTTTTAAAAAGGGCAAATGCTAGTAAATCCTTAACAGAAAGAGTAGCGGATAATGGCAGCATTATCCACATTGATGACTATCATGGCCATGACAAGGGTGACGATAACGATGATGATGATGGTGATTATGATGATGATGATGATGATGATAGGTATGCTGATAATGGTCACGATGATGGCAGAGATAATAAAAACAATCATTGATGAAACAGGTAGAAAAAATAAATGCCTAAAAAACTTATGTCTACCTAGAGGCCCTCATCTTTGTTCGCATGTGTAGCCGAGTGGGTGAGAATCACGATGACCAAATTTCTGTGTTCGAGTGTATTGGGGTTCAAGTCTCAATGCGTTAGAATTTACTTTACACTTACCGCTTGAGCACCAACCCATTAGAATGAGCTCGTTTCCCTGCCTCTTTCTCTTTCCGCACTTCTATCACACGACTATTCCTGCCTGCTTTTTGGGTGATTGCGATGGATAGAGATTTTTATATGATTTCAGAAAATGATTTAAAATCGAAATTGCTTCAACCTTTCTTCTTCTTATTACGCTGACGTGTCGCGTTTAGGTCAACAAATGGCTGTTAAACTGCAACACAACAGAAGCGGAACCAACGCTTGAATCAACGCTTATTTGCGGGGGAGACTCGAAATCTTAAGTTCCCGTATTTACATCTAACTGTTACAAACGATAGACTAAAATTAGTTTATTGTTTACTTACAATCTTCCGGTAATGATTCTCAAAATGGAAATACTAATAATAACTAAATGGCTGATTGGTTAGGTTGTAGTGAGCTTTGTACGCTTGAAAACGTTTACAACAGAATTTCAATTACTAGTAGTGTGGTGAAAGGTTGGCTGCCTTTTGACAATCGCACAACAGCCATGTTTATAAGCTTTTTCAAGGGTAAGTTTCTTTTATCGCTATTTAGCCACATGTCAGAATCCATTGATTATGCTGAGATCTTTTGTTAAACGTTTGGGTGTTTGTTCGTAAGCTCGCTTAAACGGAAGGTTGATATGATTTTCTGGTTTTTAGTTTGCCCTTTCACTGCATTACTCTTACATACAATAGTCTTACATATATGTACATATATATATTTCTATGTACCTAGATAGATCCACATAACTTCTCCTTTTGTATATTATTTTCTTTATGGATTTTTTATGTAAATTTCATTGGAGATTACTTGAGAGAAAGCCAAAAAAAAAAAAAAAAAAAAAATGAAAAGGAAAGGAAAAGGAAATGCAAAAGGGAAGAAAGGTGAGAGAACTATAATCACTTTACAACGAAAGTTGGATGTTGTTTACCTATAAAAAATTACAAAAAAAAAATATATATATATATATATGAAAAAGTCTTGCACTTTTTTCTGAATCAGTGCGAATCACATAATTCACATGAGGATAAATATTCCGAAATGATATCTTCTCTGAAGATGAAAATGAGTTGAAATTTTGATCATTATCGTGAGATTGATTGTGCTCAAAACAGACGGAGATCGCAGACATTTCCCAACCAGATCTAGTCAAGGATATTTGTACGTATATATAGGTTCAATATTTCATTCTTATTTCGTAACGCTTAGAGAATATCCACAAAGATCGCACAGACGTTGATGAATGGACTGACGGACGTGGTCACTTCATTTCCATATCTTATGCTTATATTAGTCCTTAATGCCTACTTTTGAACGTTGCGAAGGGGATGACACAATAAACACACCATTAGCCTTTAGCGATAAGTAGAGCGGAAGCATAAAAGGCTTATATGAACGATGTGTTCGTCAAGAGAATTTGCGAAATATATTACTTGTATAATTATTATGAATACTTTCTGTGTTTTCACATAATTTCCCTGTTAGATTAAACGAGATTTTGGAATATTTTAGAAATGTTTTTGAAATCATTGAGTTTTTTTGTGCGAGCTCGAGATGTACTTTGTATCTCAGATTTAAAAAGGAGTTTTCCGTCAAAAGTTGTTAAATTTTTTTTCTTTTTCTTTGGTTTCAAATTTTCTTTGTGTACATATATAATTGAAATTTATTGCTTTGCGAGAAATCCGAATTTTGGGACGAAGGAAATTTTATTTATCTCCTTGTAATACCCATTACCGAAGGGTGTGTCAAAACACACAATGTATGTATATTTTTAATCAGCATCAAAATGCTAAATCGATTTAAGCATGTCCGTCTGTCCGCCTGTGTAATGTCTTTTGTAAACATTCTCCTGGCCGCAAAAATGAAGCTATAAATTTCAAATTTGAAAGCAACGTTGGAAGGTCTTGCATGCAGGTTGGTATTGAAAATGGGCCAAATTGCTTAAAGGATACGGCTACAGTGCTACGTAAAGTGAGAACACCTCTGGTTTTAAAAAGGAGTAAAATATTAGTTTTTTGCTCCTTATTCATAAACTCAAGCAGATAAATGTAGAAAAAAAAGTTTGAACGCGTATTCTATGTACAATGTTGTAGTACTTGTAGAAAGATGACAAGGCTTGACCATGCCTACCCAATATAATAGTGCATCAAAATTTAACCTTATTTTCGGTACTTTTATAGCGCGCAGAAACATGTTTCAAAAACCACCATAACCATAAGTATATAAATTCTTGGCCAATTTCAAATTTGGACTATGTAATACCTGTGATAAACATTCTCCCGTTAGCGGAAATAAAGTGACCTAAATTTTTCAAAAGACACGCCTACAATGACCATACGCCTATGCGATAAAGTAGAAAAAATCAACTGCAACCACTGCATATTGCAGAGCATGACAAATTAGTGCTTTTGCTTTTAGGATGGGCGATGATGGGCATAAGCGACTCAGTCACGACCGAATATCATTTTCTTACTTGTTTATACTCAGCCGTATCCGTAAAAGGCTTTTTAAGTGAAACAAGCCAGCGACATTTAGTTTTTTCGTGACTTCTATTAATTTTTTTTAACGTTAGATCCCTAGGCCCATTTTTGTGTTCTACCAATTGTTAAAAGAAGAAACTTTATGAGGTTTGAAAACGTGACACAATTGTTCCTACGCTTAATGGAACTAATCTGAAAAAGTTTGTTCGTTCCTTACGATTTTCTAAAAATAATCTAGTTTTTCTTCTATAATTGGAGTCTTAGTTCAATTCTCACAGATACAGTAAGAAAGTGATCGTGACTGGCTTGAAACTAAGGCTCAGAGATCTGAAGCCAATTCTAAACGAACTAAAAACTCGAAAGTAGGATAATTGAATAGGTGTGTAACAGAAACTCGAGTACGTTTCGAACTCTAAAGGTTACCTGACATTTAGCAAAAAACTTGATGCGTGTCCGGCGCGTCAACAATATCAACAATAAAGAAGAATATCGACAGCGTCCGACTTTGGGTGAATCAGTTGAATGCGCAACTAACTCCAAAACTACCAGAATTTATGGAAAGCCATTGTAAAGATTTAACGCTTAACGACGTTCGCACCTCTCTCGCCAAAGTTGTTTAGGAAATGGCCGCTGAACGGTACTGAGATGTTCTACCTTATCCGTCATATTCCGCAGATATTTCTTTTTATGTTTACAGCTTACCTTGTGTGTGGTCTGTTTTCCGTTCTCATGACTACATCCAAAATGCAGTCATTTTTCATCGATGACCTCAGGTGACGAATCTGCCTTTCCCAACGGAACTGATAGGCTTTTCATAGGATAAGAAAAGTAGTTGTTAGCGATGAACGGTACTTTGAAAAAATAACTTAATACTTGGGATGCAAGATTAAATTTTTACGAATGTATATAACATCAGGATAGACTGAAAGTACATTCACCTTTTATTGTAGCGATGAACGCACACTCCACTTTCTAAATCACTTTAAGCTTGTCTGTCCGTCTGTCTGTATTTTTGTGTCGAACTTACACTACGTAATTTATAGGGTATTTCGATGAAATCAGGTATACTGATGTGTTCTGATCAAAAGATCGGCCCATTCTTGCAAATCAACCGTCATACAATTCCTTGTTTTCAAAAAAAAATTCCAATCGTCAAACATTCTCGACAAAAATCGGCCGGTATTAATATTTCGGTATATTAAATTGATGTGAAAAATGGCAAAAGAATGATTGAAGTTTTTAAGCCATACCAGATCTCTCATGACAACTAAGTCTATATGTGGCGAAAAAGTCTAATTTTCAAGATATCATGAAATTTGATCCATTGCAACAATTAACATATTATAGGACAATTCAGATGGCATAGATCTACTCTTTGGTCACCACAGCGTATAAGTATCTCACGAAAAGTGGATGTTTATATGATAAGAAAAGCCTAATTAGATATCATTATGAGGCACCCAAAATTACTTGGAATAGGCCAAGACCTTTTATTATGCCGAACAATTCACAATCATTTTGTGAATCAACGTAAACTTATCTGTTCGTCTGTCCGTCAGATATCTTTTTACGTATTCTTGCGTTCAATCTATAGACCTGTCGAGATATTTTGACTAGCTTTGGTACACTGAGCTATTTTGAGCTAACGACGAGCGCCATTGAAAATGATTCGGATCGGATCACTATTTCGGCGACACCCATATAAGTATTGTAATATTTAGAGCTTCGCGACTAAAATCTCTGTGTTTCGGCATTTTAAATTAGCACAAGTAACTTTGGATCGAGTAGAACGAATTATTGAATCCCTTGCCATATAACTGTTCGTACGGAACCTGAATTTTTATATGGTACAAAAGCCTAATTTTCAATACTTTGTGATGAAAATTCATTTATGAAAAAAATTTCTCATAGACCATTTAGCTATATTTTTTAGATGGCACTACACATAGGGAATCTCATGAGAGCAAGCCTGTGGCTTAATATGGCGGAAGTAACTGGAAAAAAATAAGTTTGTTAAAATTCGAACCACATTAGTTGACGTCTTCCTCCGAAATGAGAATGAAGGCTCTCATTTCGGAGGAAGACAACTTATAAGTTTACATAAAAATAACACTGACGTGAAATTAGCCCACTGTACATAGCCCACATTTTTGCCTTTACTTAAAGGTGGGTTATCTTGTTGGGCCATCTTCACTTCCGTAAAATAACGCATCATTTTTGGTGTGTTATTAAGAAGATGATTAAATGAAGTGGTGTAGAGTATCTAATAGTCGGCCTCGTTATAGGATTCTTACTTACTTACTAGAGAACAATAAGGTTTCTGTGGAGAAAATTAGTTTTTCCAAAATTTTGACCATGGGCGTCTGTATATTGGTCACCCTCCCCCCCATGTAAGAGCTGCTGTAAGAGGTATACATTTACGTGGAAACATAATGCAATTTTGTAGGTATCTCAACACGAAAAATAAAAGAAGTATTGGGCTCATTCGAAAATTGTTTGTGTGATAAGGAAATTTCGTCCATTCAATGGCTTTGACAGACTGACGTGCACTTTTTAACGTCTCAAGTTCAGACTGCGCCCGTGGACACGAGAAATTTCTACTAATTCATCCACAATTAATAAATTAAAAATCGCAACAACAAAAACGTCTCGTTACACTTGATTTCTGTAGAAGAAAACCATTTTCAATCACATGTTAACTTAGCACAATACCTGTTAAATTTTACGTTGCTGCGAGCGTCGGCCGGCCAGTGTAATAAAACAAAAATAACATAATACCATTTATAAACGTTAAACACACCCTCTCGATTAGTGTTCAAATCCTTACCTATCATCGTTCATCGTTCCCCGACACGGTTCGTACGCAAACATCATCTTCAATGTTATCATTAGTCTTTACTGTCGTCGCAGTCATCATCATCATCATCATCATCATCATTAATATCATTATCACCATCAGCAGTATCGTCATCGGCTATCGGCAACAAAAGTCTAAATGTGTGTACGTGTGTTCACGGATAGCGGAAGAGAGAATTTGTCACTTTGGTCAATTGTTTGGATTATTTTTCTGGTGAATTATTGCGTGTTGATGCATATGGTAACAATTTGCGCTTTTTATCTAACTACAGGCACCCATTTATACATTTATACATAACTATCAAGATATGATTGCAAATGTTTGTATGCGCATTGTCGTCTATGCATTGTATAGATGATGGAAAATATGTTCACAAAACAAAGCAAAAAAAAAAATAACAAAAAAACAAAAAAAAAGAAAAGAGAGAGAAAAAATGCTTTAATGCGCTTATTTCGCACATTTCAATTTGATGCAAGGGTTTCTAAGCACACAAATACGCGCGCACACACACACACACAGGCAAACGCACGTGTAAAAAGATACAACCATATATGAATATATGTGCATATAGACATATGTAACTGAAATGGTCATATTATGCAACATTGCGGCAATTAGCGTTGGAACATTTCACAATAAAATTTACGAGAAAAACAAGTACAGCAACAATGACAAGAGCAATAATAACAACAACGCTAATAGTAGCAACAACAATGAAAAAAAAAAAACATTTTTCGTAACGATTAAATTAAAATCACAAATAAATTTGTGCATCAGAGGTTGTTGGTAGGTAGGCTTCGCGGCGTCACATAACGTATATCTATTATATGTGTTTGTATGTGTTTACGTTCTATTGTAATATGCATTACGTGACTGGTGTTGTTGTTCTTGTTGTTGTTGTTAGATCCATAAACAAATAAAACATGAAAATTTTATTGATACTCTTTCAACAAATCGATGTGGGTGGGGGATGGGTGATGGTTGTTGCCAGTTGTTCTCGTTTCTCAATGTGATAGACTGAGAACTGTAAAATAACGAGAGAGCGTGTGTGTGTGTGTGTGTGTGTGTGTGTGAGGAACGGGCCCAAAAGCGACGGTAAGAGGGAGAAAGCTAAATTTAAAAAGAGATAGAAAATGAAAGAGAGAAATGTATTGCATAAGCTTGCGGCTAACTTACGGATTAAGGTTTTTCCTATAAAATTCGAACAGATGGATTTTGTAAACACGGAAAATTTTATTGTTTGCATGATGAGCTTGTATAAATGTGTATATATATATATATATATGCAAGCAGACGTCAGTACGTATGGATATGCATTTTTAAGCAAGTCTGACGAATTTAAACGTTAATTTGTAATCGTTTTCGGGCAATGAAAGTCATCAACATATGTATTTTATGTAAAGGCTGCCCGTTTGATAACCTAATAAAAGCTTTGTACGCTACAATTCTCTTTCCAAAATTTCATATCGTCGCACTTAGTTAACACATCCAAGGCCAAACACATACCGCTGTATATTGTTCTCAGTACATCGTTAAAATACCAAATCGATCTGTTCAATAATTTAGTTCATCCATCTGATTGAAGCAAGTGAGTCTTGCTTGCTTTCAAGGCCACTGCTTCATACGCAATGACTTGGTTTAACGCTTTATTCGTTCAAGCAGTCACTCATTTCGGGCATGCAACAGAGAGCGAGAGAGAGAGAAAGAAAGAAAGGAAGAAAGAAAGAAAGGAAGAAAGAAAGAAAGAAAGAAAGAAAGAAAGAAAGAAAGAGAGAGAGAGAGAGAGAGAGAGAGAGAGAGAGAGAGAGAGAGAGAGAGAGAGAGAGAGAGAGAGAGAGAGAGAAAGAGAGCATCAGGTCGATTTAACTTGGGGCCACAGGTATCGTTATTGGTTCAGTACCTGAGGACTTAACTAACGAGTAATCGCATAAGACACTTATTAAGAAGCCGAATACCGCTGAAATCATTCGTTGAATTCGTATCAAGAGCCCAGGCGTATGGTAATTTTCTCCTTCCTTTGTAATTGTCGGTTAAGCACATCTTATCAGATCCAAAGCAGCCAAAATGGTCAATATTTTCAGAATACATTATGTCAGCCATTGGTTGGGATGTAAAAGCAAGAGATGGCATCATCGGCAAACTAATAACAGGATTGCGTTTATTGCAAGATATGATGCAGAAGAAAAAGAAGAAAAAGTGCGACATTTAGCAGACAAATATTTTATTTTTCGTTAGGACAGCGCTTGCAAACGTAGCCTGACCTTCAATCTTATATCCCAATCCATGCTTTAAGTAGACATTGCGTTTCAATCAGAAATCAATTTACTCGCAGCTATGCGATCTGTGTGAGCGCAAAGAGAAATTCAAGAATCGTTAAAAGTTCCACACCGAGCACCGACTGCCGGGTCGAACTTGTGTTACAAGGTTATATTAAGTAGATGGAAGTATATATCATACCGGGTAGAACTTGAGGAAAACTCACTTTTTGTTATGTCGATCAATTCAGAATCACTTTCTGAATCACTTTCTAAATCGATTTAAGCTTGTCTGCCCGTCTGCCCGTCTAATTTTCTTCATTCAATCGAGAAGTAAAATTTTTTGGTCCATAGTTAACTATGATTTTTGTAATAAAAATTCTCTAAAGCCAATTTGTGATGTTAGTAAACTCCTGTGAATGAAGAAGATGTTCTGGGAAGATGTAGTATACAGAATAAAGGATGTGTTATTATTGGGTGCTTGCATGTATTTTGATCATTTTTTCATTTGCCAAAGGCATTCATTGAGAAAAGTTGGTATCACATCTTGCTAGCGAGCGAAATGGCGATACCATGTCGATATTGCTTTGGCGGCGAGCCTTTCATCGACCCATTCTCGCACTTCTTCAGCATTTCGAACCCGCCAAGGCATGTTGCCTCGATCTGAACAAGTGGCAATCACGGGGCGCTATCTCTGGTGAGTACGCTGGGTGCGGCAGAAATTTTCCATTCGATCTGCAACAATGTATCCTTAACATCTCTTGCAACGTGTGGCCAAGTGTTGTCCTGCAAGAGGATGACTGTGCATCTGCTAACAGCTATTGCTGCTTTTTTTTGCAACAATACATCGTTTAATCGATTCAATTGACCTTAGTAGACATTTGCAGAGTAACAGTTTCATTCGGTTTTAACAGTTCGTAATACACTGCATCTTGCTGATCACACTGCAAACACAGCGAAACTTTACGGCCATGAATATTCTGTTTCGGGACCGACGTGGACTCCTAGATTAATCCATGACTTTTTGCGCTTGAAATTTTCATAATAGACCCATTTTTCATCACCCGTCATTATACGCCAGAGAAAGCCTGGCAAGCAATGAAACCGCGAAGTTGAAACGATTCGAAATGACATTTTCAGTCAATTCATATGATAGTCATTTTCCCCCGTTTTGGTTCCTTACCATCGCATGCAAACATCTAGAAACAGTTGATTCATCAACTGCTACGCAGCTCGAAAGTTTTTTGAGAGCTTGAGGTGGGTTTTCGCCCAATAGTTCTTGCAAATTCCTTGTCTTTGAAATTTTTTGGTTCCCGGGGCCGTTTTTGGTCATTGACATCAATAAATCCAGTACTTGTAGACTATTGACACTAAAATCGATAAATGGAAGATGATGGAGCAGCGTCACCATAAGCTTCGGCAACAGATTTTTTCAGATCGAACGAGAAAAGTAATGTTCCATGATTACCGTCTGTATACACTGAATAAATCAATGATACTAAGTGGAACACTTGCATTCATAGAGAGCAAGGTCGAGATCATCGAATTTAATCCTTCTGTACACTGATGCTTAGCATTACTTTGTCATTTTTATCAGATCAGACGGATGACGGTCATCAAAATGGAGGCAAGCTTCTATTATGTTGTGATAATAGCCGAGAAACCGGAAGAATTGGATATCTCTGAAGAGTGGTTTGGGCAAATCCCGAGCTTTATACTTATTAGCCGAAAACACAAACGTAGGTTACTGGCAACATGAACTTGATGAAGAAATCTATAATTAGTAAGCTAAGTAAATCGTTTTCCTTTTAATGGTCCAGCTATATATTCACGGAGCACTAAATCTGTTTTATATGCTTTATACATATATATATATATATGTATATATATGTATAGATAAACATTTTATCCAATTACACTAAATTGTAATGGTCCCCAATAATCTAACGGTTTCTTTCGCAGATACATATGTAAATTTTTCATAGGAGAGCTGTCGGTTTTCAAGCGTATAACGAAATATTTACAATGGGACAATTTACTGTGCTGCTGATGGCTGCCAAATATAACAAAAAGAAAAAAAATAAAAAAAAAACTTTTTATCATAAAACAAAAACTTTATACATTGATTGCAAGCTAATTGTTGGGTTTCCATTTCGTCTGAATTTTCTTTTTAGTTTTCGGATTTTGTTTTATTTTTCCTGTTTTTTTCATTTTGTTTTTTTTTTTCTTTTTTTTTTTTTTTAAAGAGACAAACAATTTTCTACGTGTTTTGGAAAAGAAAATTGCGCAGACAATTCAACATCAAATTGTTGCCAACAACTAAATGTACAAATAAATGCATATCCTTTGAAAAAGAAAACACACACACACACACACAAAGGGAGACACTCAATCATATACACGTACACATTCACGCATACGCATATACAGGAATACACACGCACATTTATACGTGCATTCAGACTATAACCGTCATATATTCAAGTGTTTGTGTGTGTGTGTGTGTGTGTGTGTGTGTGTGTGTGTAAACGTGTGCGGTTTTATGGTTTAAGGCTAAATTTCATGCCACCTTAAAATTCGAATAAATGAACAGCAAAAAGGAAAAAAAAGAACACAACGGGAGGCAAACAAAAAGTCATGTAAATAAAACGAGTTCTACGTTGGACTATAATGCTACGGGCTGTGTAGCCAATTAGCGGGAAACTAATAATAAATTGAAATTTACGTAGAGCAGGATAAGCACCCGAGGGAGTAACGAGAGTTATATATATAAACTTGCGTACAAAGTATTTCACTAAATAAACAAATAAATGAATAAGTGAATGAATGATTATGTGATAATTTTAAGCCATAAGGCGTAAAATAACTGTTCATGCTTTTTATTACCTGCGCTAAGCGATGACGATATAATAATTTCGTGACACGTCACGAACTCTAAAACTAAATGATATCGTACAGTTGTGTCCATCGGTCCAATCATCTTTTTAAACCTTTAACAGTTCCCAGGATGCGAAAATTTTCGAGGATGTCTTGGAAGAATAAAAAAGTCGAATGTTTTTCATAAAAATGTATTTTTTGTTTTTTTTTTTTAAGCCAAACATCCTTCGTAGAATTTAATTTGAAATTGATCTTAAATGTTCATTCCCCTTTTTATTGAAATTCAGCGTGAAAACTATTCCACATAGTCTATGAAATCGCGCATAAGTAAAAGCCATTTACATAGTTTTTCAATAAGATCGACTCTTACCGAGCTTCGTTTTCAATAATTCGATCTTACTTTCCTTTTGCTAGTACAGAATGTTGCCCCACCTTATTGACATGAAATGTTCGTTCGATTCTTCCAAATTATATCAAAGATAATCTCCGCAGTAGTGCAAATGCTAACATTAATGGCAACAGTTGAAAAAAAAGTAAGGTATGACGATTCCTATGACATGAACTCCACTTCACTTCATATGGGACTTCATTCGCTTGCTGATTTGACGTACTGGGAATATTAGTATATTCATGATTCAGTCGTTTAATACAACGGTAAATAATCATTCTTATCGTTGAGAATGATTGTCACGCAAAGTTCATCATTGATAATTAAACGTTAACTCAGTTTTAAATTTTCACAAGATGTGATTACAAATGTGTGCACTTTTGAGAAATATGTGCAATCCATAAATGAGAATCATAATGAGAAGTTTCTCGCGTATAATTCAAGATCCTGTCATTAACGGAGATGAAACTCTCAGGAGCTTGAGTGCAGCAGGTCGGCCCAGGTACAAGCATTTGATTATTTGTTTTTGTCAAAAGAAGAACGCCTCTACCTACTCTAACACATTCACTTGGGAAATTAAATGCTTAAGATTCGTTGCAAGATGGTTACGCTTTCCTTACTTAGGTTTCTTTCTTTTTTTGAATATATTTCTTTTTTTTTTTGGTGAGATAGATAATGAATAAATTATTATATAAAGGAAGAGCATCAAAAACAAGTTCTCTCTGCAATTTCATTTAAGCATTTAAGGGTTGTCTTTATAATAATTATCAACAACAATCTAACAGAAAAGAAAAATAAAACAAAAAAAATCCACTTTTGTTGTCCTGTGCAAACTTTTTAAATGAGTTGTTAATTATGTAAATTTTAATATAATTAAATATTGTCATCACGTTTAATTTATGTGCTCAGCATATCGTTTCGGTGAGGTGACATTTAAAAAAAAAACAAAAACGTATTAAACATCAACATTCGCTTTAGGTAGGTAGGGATGGTAAAGCACTTTTTTTTTATCTATGAAATTAATAGAAGATTATGAGAATAAACGACCGAATCTCAATTTAATTCGCTGAATAAATGCACGCATCCTTGAATCGTCTAAGCTTATGGTATTTACAGGAATACGAGAGTTTGGTTTTTCATTCATTCGCCATTCGTAATATCATCATTTCGTTTGGAAGCAAAGCACGTAAGTGAAATTATATTCTCTTATACCCATCACCGTTATCGTAGAATAGATTCTATTAGAAACTTTGTAATATTTGGTGGGCGTGGTTGTTTTTCCAGCAACGAGAAAACGAAACGACACGACAAACAAAGATGTTCTCAGCCTTGACTGTATAGATGTGTGCGCGTTTGTAGGCATGTTCTTTGACCCGTCTAGACTAATATCAAACTCTTTTGAAAAATTGTAGGCAATGTCTTCATGTTTGCGAACGGGAAAATGTCTATCGTCGATACTATATAGTTAGACAGACAAGTGGACAGAAACCCCGAAAAGTATCCCGAATCGGTAACTGGGAAAAACTTTATATAATTTATGTGCTTTTGCAGCTTGATTCTGTGCGTTACAAAGTTTTTGCAAAAAAAAAAACAAAATGAAAGTATATAGCTGAGTAGGCGTGGTCAATTTTTTTCATTTTTGTACACGTACCACTGTATCGCCCATAGTATATGCGGTCCAATTTTTGTGCTGTGGTTTATGAGTAATGAGTAAAAAAAAACAAGTTTATATATCTTTTGAAAGACAGTAGTGTTCTCAATTTACATGGTACTGTAGATGTGTCCCTCGAACAATTTGGCCCATTTTCAAAAATAACCTGCTTTCTAGAACATTCAATGATTCTGCCAAATTTCAAGTCGATAGCTTTATTTTTGCCGCTAGAAGACTGTTTACAACAAACTTTAGACAGACGGACAGGCGGACATGCTTAAATCGATGCAGAATTTGATGCTGATTAAAAGTGTACATACTTTGTGGGGTCTCTGAAGTTGCAAACGTTTTGACTGAAGAAATATACTCCTCAGGCACCGGTGATGGGTATAAAAAAAAAAAATAAATAAAAAAAAAAACTAAAAATAGTTAACACAGCCATAGATGGCCGGAGTAATTTACGATAAAATGGTCTGTGTTACACTCCGTAAGCAGAGTCATTCATCTTTCATCGTATATTTGCAGGAAAACGAATCTTAAATTTTCAAATCAAATCACATAAATAGCTTATATGACTTTTTCGCAGAAGAAGCTTCTAATTCTTGTATCTTTTCTTTTCATCTAATTTCATTATATTTGTTCTGGTCGCTTTTCCCCTTCCAGCCCATTTTTGAATCGTGCGATAGACAGCATTTGCAATTTATCTAAAACTAAAAATTAAAATCGATGCTCGATTGCTGCAACTTCACGCACATAAACACCAACTTACGGTCTCCATGCTAGTCATGATGTACAAAAATGAAACAAGTGTACGCACCTGTTGTGCTAATGGTTGGCTAAAAATCGAAAGGGAAAACGGAAAGAAAGCTACAAGCGCGAGAGTATTGGCGATTATTCAAATTTAGGAGAACACTGGGTTTACGAACAAAAATATGTTTGAGTCGTGGTGAACAGATTTGGGTAACACATTTATGAAATTCATTGTCTTTGATTCGTGATCTCAACAAAAAAACTCAACGTCTCAACAGGTCTTATAATTAGTGAAAAAGTCCAATTGAGAGCAACGAGAACGATGTTTCCACGACGAGCGTTCTTAATGCAGACCCCTCTAGAGGGGAGCAAAGATCTATTTGCTTTAGCCTAAGGCAACTTCGTACTCTTATTTAATTTTTACTTCGTTCTTTTAAAGCAAAACTCTTCTGGCCCTAATACAGTCGCGTGCCATAGATTCTTATCTGGGCTTGAAAGTAGATTCTTCATCGATGAACTCGAACATACTTTCATTTTTCCGTAGATAGATGTTCTTTCGTTGTTAAAACATTACGTTGTTGAATTTTACGCTGAGTAGGAAAAGTACAACATCTCAGCTAAGTAAACACACCTACGTAAAGAGTATGAATTTTTCTGCATCCGAGACTTAGACCGAATATATTTTATTATACATTTCCGACAAAGCTTAATATATTCAAATTTCCTGGTTATGTGATGGGTGTAATTAAAAAAGCCTTTCGTTGCTTGCTAAAAGAATTTTTCCCTTTCACCGGTTACTGATTGTTGTTGTTGTTGTTGTTGCTATTATTATTTTAGGGTTTCTCGCATTTCCATCCTAAATTGTGTATGGCACTTAATGTTGTTTTTGTTGCTTTTGTTTTTCTACAATTATGTAAATTAGCACTAATTCGTTTTATTTAAGCGGATTACAATTTTATTTTCTTTTGTGCTTGTGTTTGTTTATTAATACATTTAACAAGTTATTCTTGTTGTTGTTGTTTTTGTTGTTGTCATTTACAAGAACAACTTTTACATAATTACAATCAATTTAAATGAGCATAAGAACAACATTTAGACATTTGCATACATACATATATATATATGTACATGTATATATACATGTATGTTTGTTGAAGAAATTTGGTTATACATATGATTATACGAAATTGATTTAAAATTTTTAATTGTCGGAAAACGCGAGAATTATGGGTAGTAGTAGGGGCTGCTCTTATATAATAGATTTTTCTTTTTTTTCTTGTTTTATTTTCGTTTGCTTAAAATGATGTAAACATGTTGTAAATATCGTTTAAGGACTTTAAGTCAGACAAGCTAAATACAAGTGACGTCAGAGTATATATAATGTATAGCAATATTATTTAGTATATATAGAAAATAAGATATAGTACATAATAGATAATATATAATAGATAATGCACAGCACATAACACTTAATACACATAATGCATAATACATAACAGATAATATATAATACTTAATAAATATATACTACATAAATATATACTACATAGTACGTAGCACATAATACGTAAAACATAATACAAAATATATAATAAATGATACAATCTATATAATATATAACAGATAATACATAGTATATAATAGATAACACATAATATATATAATACATCTTCTCTAGTCAAAGTCGGCCAAAAGTCAATATGATCAAGACTAATCCCAATTTGGTTCGCTAATATTTACTTCGATTGGATAACAAGTAACAACAATTACATCAGCACGTTCGAAGGGAGATAAGGACGTTGCAGATAAGATTATTGGTTCCGATTGCTGTTTGCAATCAGGATGGAACTCGTAGATGGGATGTTACCGAGACAATTTACAAGCCGTACAAGGTGAATATAGAACTAATAACTTTTCTGTCGTTCTCTTTCTCTTATGTTTTATTCAAAGTAGTGTCCATCATTTGGCAGCACACGGGTATCACGTTGGAAGAACGTCTTCAACTTTTGAAACTATCCACGAATCGACTCAATTCTTCGTATCTTCATATAATGCAAAGTGTTGCTCGGACAGACCACGTGCCATTGGCCGGAACAAGTGTTAATCGAAAGTGGCAGTATACGATGGCTCAGAATTGCAAGCGTTTCCTGAACGAGTTTTGCTATATGAGTTCAAGTTTCTTCATACTGAAAACTTACGGTAGCATGTCTTTTGGTCTATCACGACCATTTTTTGTCGATAGCATTCCTTAGTGATGGTTTCGTTTGGCATTCACCTACGTGATTATTCGGACTTTGAATATCGTAACACGCATAAAGGCTTAGCAAGACCATCCTTCAAATTAGACAGAAAAACGAAACCGTCCCGTACATGACGCTTATTTTTCAGAAAATTTGACGTTTTCGCACGAAAAAAACGATGTGTTCCTGATACGGAATCACTAATACTTCGAGGATATGTTGTTACCAGATGACCAAAATTTACGATCTTACGTTTTATATCTGACAATCGCAGCCAAATCTTCTGTTGCGGTCATCTTTTCTCGAAACGACAAAAGCTTCTTTGTATTCCTATTTATCTAAATCTAAAAAATAGTTACCATGCGCTACGCATTATATGAGAGAAACAGAGTACGTTGAACACCCAATAACAGGATATCCAGTGCATAGGTATGTGTTGTTGGGTAAAATGAAAATCTGATGTAAATCAAATCAAGCAGAAAATGGAAAAGACTGTTAAGACCAGATGATTACATGACAAAATCAAATTTAATAACAAAAATGGCCCGCCCCCCAAAAGCGACCATTAATTTCCATACATAAATTAAAAAAAATATATATATAAAAAATGATAAAATTTCATGTCATAATCATTTCGTCCTTACGCAGATGTCAATCATCATCAAGTAGTTATAAGTGATCGTTCCTTCGCATAATATAGGAAACTATTTTGTTCATCCATTTGTATGCTGCTGACAATTGATCCGAGAAGCTCGTTTTCCGTTCGCGCCAAAATAATTCAAATTTCCTTACGTAATAGTGCGAATGATAATGCGAATGAAAGTGCAACAGAAGAAGTCTTGAATAATTTCTTCTAAAGCCTCCCCGTAATAAGTACTCTTTCGATTTGAACAAGGCAACGAAGCTTTGTTTAGAAATTCGTTTCCCTTTCCATATGTTACACATTTACGGCGCACTTAATTTCTTTAGTGATTTATATCTTCGAACGACCCCTTTAGCGAAGTGTAATAAAGTCGCACAATCAACTCTAAATAGTGTGTAAAAATTGATTTAAAGAAAAAAGCCAACAAAAACAACAACAACAACAACGGTCACGACGTAACAGAAACAGTAAAGCATAAATCCTGCATGTAAACAACGCTGAATGATTTGAATGCAATTATTTAATAAAAAAAAAAAAAATTTGTGATCATCTGTGTTGACATGAAGATCAACTATTGTTGGTAGCAATTTAAATGCAGATGATTTCTTAGGGTAGTTGGGTAGTTAAACGCTGCTTTCATTCACTTTATCACTCGCTCTCTCTCACTTATCGAGCTATATATACGATGTATATATAATTCATGCATATGTTGGGCAAATAAAACCAGAAGACCCGCTACGTGTACGGTTTCAAATAAACATCAAAACGCGCACGCACACGTACATACAATGATATTTAACCAAAAGTGTAACAAACACGCATGAGAGATTACCCCTGATTACCCTTTTCAATAAAACAGTGAATCCAAGGATCAAGCGATAGTAGGAAACATTACCATTGACATCGGTATCGTCATTATTAACATCATTGTCATCATCATCATCATCATCATCATCATCATTGGCAATTAGTATTTTTAGATTTTTTTTCCTTTTTTTTTTTTTTAACATTGCCGATGTTACTGCTGGTGTTACTGGTGGTGGTTTGGTGTTGAAAGTCGCGTTTTATGTACGCGTTTATATACGATATGCATTTAATTCAATTCATTTGTAATTTGTAGGGTGTTATCGTGTGCTCCGCCTTTAATTTGTTGAAATTGTTTGAAATGACAAATTTAACGCTTAATACGTTTAACGGCGGCAAGGGAAGGGGCGAACTAAGAATATTCTCTATTGTGTTTACGGATTTATTGTTGATCTTTAGATAATTTGCAACAGATGTGGTAAATAACAATTGTCATTAGGATTTCTTTATAAATTCATCAGCAATATCTCGCTTAAGACTTATACCAAACGATGTATACATAAACGTATATATGAATGTATGCAGGCAGGTAAGTGTATGATTAATTAGCGGTATTGAGAAGAAATTTTTCAAAAATTCTTTTTCCTTTATTGCAAATAATGAAATCTTGGATGAGCCATCAAAGATTTAAGATTTAAGGGTCTAGAGTCAGTGAATTGCGGGAGATTGATGCTTATTGTGATAATAGTTACCAGTCCTGGTTCATGGCCGGAGTCCTTATTTCGCGTATGCGTTAAAAACCGCAAGAAAGTATTCATCAAGATCCGTAACCTTCTAAAAAAAAAAACACAAAGAAACAATCATGTGAAAATCGTGTGGCCTAAGCAGATATGCAAGCCATAAAGCGAAAGAGCACCGCATGTATACTGAAACTATGCAAGTACGTCGGACACGCCTTGGCAGATATTAATTTTTAAAGTAATTCCCCCCCTGATCAAAAGTCAGTCATTAGTAAAATTTTTCAAATCAAGGCCTTATTAAACCTCGATCGGACAAATGCTGATGTGATATGTAGATATGGAAAAATCTCAATATAAAGAAATAAACTATTTTAGGGTAGCGTGGATTTGAAATTAATTTTATTTCTCCATTTTCTGCATAAACTCCATACTTTTATTAATTCGGTAATATTTTCATGTCCTACCCCTCTTGCGGCACATGGATATACTAAGTTTGTGCGGACATCCATGTCGTTTCCGGAAGAACTTGAGATAGATCCAACTTTTATTATACCGAACGATTCAGAAAATGATTCTGAAACTAAGCTTGTTTAAGCTTGCCTGTCCGTCCGTTTGTCTTATTTAGTTTTGTTCAACCTACAGGTTGCAGTTTTTCAGATATTTTGATGAAATTTGGCACATTGACGTACAATGGCTCAAGGACGAACGCTGTTAAATATGATTCCGATTGGACCATTTTTTCGACCACTTCTCATACAACGCGTTTTTTTTTTTTTTTTGAAAAGCCGTTTTATGAATAAGTGTAGGATGATTTAGAGTATGTAATGGTTTGCCGCGTCCCACTGTAGCGATTTTACTTGTTTTTAAGTTTTGTTTTTCTTTTTGGTTTATCATAAGTGACAAGCCAAGAAATCATAAATTAATAGTAATTTAATCATACTGAGGAAACAGACCAAAAATCGCAGTCATTCCACTATAAACGCTTTACTGAGCTAAAGTTTGATGACAAAACAAGTTCCACTCAAGCATATTTACTACGCATTGTGCAGACAACGTAAAGATATTGCGCCGGAATTGTTAAGATGAATGGTTGATTCGCTGATGACGTCATTTAAACCAATTAATTTAATCAATTAATTCTTGGAAAATTTTGCATATTTTTTCCAGAGAAGAACGCCTTGAAAGACTTTTTTTCTTCATATCGAATAAGACCAGCACTTTAATATCTGTCGTAGGGTTCGTATTAGATTTGTCGCAAATTTATAACGCATTGATTGATGTTGAGCTCTCGCATAGACAAGTAGTGAAGAACTACTTGACTATTCCAGGAAAGCAGACCAAAATTTGATTACGATACATATGGGATTGTAGCTGTAGTGAGCGTTTGGTTGGAAAAGGCATAACATTTACCGATTAAGCCTTCACTTCCCAGGCTGCGACCACTCACTACCTCTCCCACTCCTTACTTCTTTTTGACGATATCTGCTCACTGATAGCTTCTATAAAAATAAAAATAAAAAAATTGGTAAAAACATGCAACATTAAATACCCTACATTGCTTTGCTTAATACAGTTATTCATATAACGATTTTACAAAAAAAAGGCGTTGTATGGCAATTGGCCGAAAAAGTCGACCGATACGAACCATTTTCAAAAGCGTTCGTCCTTGGGCCAAAACATATCGGAGTCCGTGCGACCTGTAGGTTGAACGTAGATTTACGTGGACAGACAGATAAACAAGCTTAGAAAGTAATTCTGAATCGGTCGGTATAATAAAAAGCGGGTCTATCGCAAGTCCTTTCCATTCGCTTTGTGCACAAGCGATGTAAGGTATAAAAAAAATTAAGTACTTTGATCAGCTTGAGTAATAAAAACGATTTAGACTTGTACTTCCGTCAGTCTGTCATTATGTTCGTTTGTTACAATCGCGATCGCTACGTCTATTAAAAAGAATCTTGTTTCAATTTTGTTTCATTTGTTTTTTGTTTCTACTCAAAAAAAAGAAGAAAGAATAAAAATTGATTATTTCATACTTTTTCCTGTCCTGTCCTATGTCCCTAGAATTATAAAGCTCTTCAATAAGACGCTTTTCAGCTAAATATTATCTACGGTTGGCCTGGATGTCTCGAAAGGCGCGCCATATACATATAGTTTTTCAGAAAGTACGGGCAAATTTTGAAAACTTTGTTTTACATATGGATAAAATATGCGATACGAAAGATTCTTCCTATCTTTTCATCGTCCCATCAAATGTCAATGAGAAGCTAATGGAGAATAGTACGAAATACAAATCAAATTGATGATGAGTTCTTGGTTGTTTTCTTTAAGGCTTCTTTGAAAAGCAAAGTACATCGTCAACATTCACGTTCGATTGATTCAACATGTTATCGGAAGCGTACGAAATAGAATTGCTGAGAAATTATTAAGAAAAGTCATCAAAAATTAGAAATGTCGAGTAGAACCCTCTTAGGGAAGCTTCGGTGAACTTAACTTAAATTCATTTGTCTTCATGAAAATATTGAATATTCAGAATATGAAGTATTACGTGTATTTAGCATTGATTGAAAAAATTATCAGCTGATGGGATACCCTACTTGCTTAATATTAATAACTTTATTGGAATGATTCTTATTTTGCCATAACTAAGCAACCCTTTGCATAAGATATTTTAGTTCCGATAAATATATTTTCATAAGACACACTTATCTAGATGAAAACCTGTCATATTTATATATGCCTCTGTATATATGTATATATATATATGTATATACGATTTGTTGTTATTAGCCCATTGTCATAACATTTCGCATCTTGCGATCATTGTCGTCATTATTAACTCATCACTTATCATTTGTTAACACATCTGAGTGGATTCACTCTTTATAACACTAACATTCAGTTATTTCAGCCGTGCGTCGTTCTGTCTGCTATTATTTATTAATATTTATTTATTTGGTTTGGTTTGAATTGAATGAATGCTTCTTTGTTGTATCTTCTATTGTTCTCACACACGTTTTTCCACTTTTCCTCTTCATATCGTCGCCATCATCATCATCATCGTCATCATCGTCATCATCGTCATCATCGTCATTATCTTTTCAACTGAATTGAATGAATGTTAGGGCACTTGAAGTTGTTACTCTTAAATGTGTCACTTTTTACTTTTATTTCCTTAAAATTTTATTTCATTTCAATCGTAATCTTTACGTGTTAAAGTGGTTTTATATCTAGTTTTTATCGTATTGTTTATAACCTTTTATTTATGTTTAAATTAGCTTTACGGATCGACAATTAAGTTTTTCATTTTTTTTCTTTGCAATTTTCATCTCAAACTTTTTCTTTTCTTTAGGGATTCATTCGTATGAGTTCATTATAAATCATTTCATAAATCGACCTAAACATTTCCTTCATTTTGGCTGACTAACCTTGTCTTTCTTCTAAGTTTGCTTCGTTCGCTCTTATGTTTCTTTGAAAGCTTAAGGAAAAGTAGAGGAGACACAATCATAGTTGACAGCGTGACTATGACAAAGTCGTCTTCCTTAGGGCAGATTAATTTCTGCCTTTCAATGATTCTTTGTTACTTGCCGATCTCGGATCGATATGATATCGATACGATATCTTATAATAATATTAAAATATTTCCATCGATTAAATCATGAATTATTAGACCTTTGAAAAGTCCAAAGTAAAATGTTCAAGATTTTTTCTTAAATATCTTGAAACAGTTAATGGATCCAGGTTACAGTTTGTTCAGCGTTAGGCAATAACATCTTGAAAATAAAAGATCCCGTAACGAAATAATCGCAAGCCGGAACCGGGCATATTTTTTTTTGTTTAAACTTGATTAGCCTAAAATATCGGCTTCATTTAGTTAGTACCATCGAATCTTATTGAAAATAGGGAAAAACGAAACTGAGAAAAGAGACTAATGTTGAAAATTGGCCAAATTGGTCAAACGATGTAAGCGTACGGTGCAACATAAACTGAGAAAACTTCTCCTTTCTAGATTTTTTGCTAATTAGTTGTAAAGTACAGCAAATACAACCATTCAAACTTTCACTTCTATAGGCGATCGAACAGAACCACCTGTACAAAAATGCAAAAAAAGCAAACCCATTTACCCAATACTATGGAAGAATTTTCTTCTTTTTTTTTTTAAATAAAAATGAGAGATAGATCTAAAGAATAAGTAAAAAGAATCTAATATATTTTTCTCATTGTACCGAGGTGTGCAACACGAAGCAGGACTTGAGATAGTCCCACCTTTTATATCTTTTAAAGCAATCAAAAAGTGATTTTGAATCGACCTAAGCTTGTCTATTCGTCCGTCCGTCTTGTTTTCTTGTCTCCGATCTACCAACAGATTTTGACTCAAGGACGAACGCTATCGAAAATAATTCGGGTCAGATCAGTTCTTCAATCACTTTCCATATATCATCTCGTTTTGAAAAGTCTTTATACAAATGTCTGTATTAAGTAAAGTGGTGTAAGATGGGCTATACCCCACTATAATCCTTATACTTACTTTCCCTCCGTACTCTACTTGCCTATTACATGAAGGCGAAGTTTTTTCTGATTGATATACGTGGAAAAGAACATCAATCGCAAAATTGATATCAAATAATCGAAAAATTTTCGCAGATAAATTAATTGTACCGGCTTAGGAAGCAGGTTTCTTTCGAATAAACCTAAATTATGTTCCAGTGTCTCATTTACCAGAAAGTCTGATCAAATTTTTCCTTTAGGATATACAAGCGTCTCCCGTTTAATACAGTACTTGTAAAGCCCGGTTTCGTTACAACACGATATAAAATTTGCGAATATTATAACACGGCTTCGATACACAATACAAACAAAGATTCGATACAATACGGTACACATCTATTTCCTTTATGTTGCATCATATTATGAGCGACGAGAAACATTTCCGGCAGTTAATGCAAGCATCTTGTTTTCTAACTAAAGAGTTTGGTCAAAGCTTCTGGCAATGGAAAGATACTTACAGACGAGATATTAGAATATAATTTGGTTTTATTCGAAAGAAGTCTACTTTCTATGCCTGCACAATTAATTTATGTGCAACCGTTGTTCGTTTATTTACTTTTATACTTTTCCATGTGCCTCGTTTATGTAATAAGTAACTAGGGCAAGAAGGAAAAATAAGTATAAATATTATAGAGGGGCACAGCCCACCGTACATTTTTTCGCTTAAGAACAGATATTCGTGTAACGGCTTTTCGAAACAAGATAATATATCTTAATGTATGCTGATGATGTGAAACTGTTTTCTTCTCTTTCCTTAGAATCGCAATCACATCAGCTTCAAACTGACCTAAATAAATTGGCGGCATGGTGCTCTTCAAATTATATGACACTAAACCTAAATAAATGTAAGAAGCTTTCTTTCTCTAGAAGGAAGTCATTCATAACCCATTACTTTATAGATTCGCACAAGTTGGAGGACGTTGAGTCGTTCACAGACCTAGGCGTCCTCTTTGACCGTAGGTTACGTTTCAATTTGCACGTTGAGTTCTCGATAAGCAAAGCTAGGTCCGCTCTTGGTTTCATCAAGAGGTGGTCCAAAGAGCTAGATGATCCGTATATTACCAAGAGGCTGTATACGTGTTTGGTTAGGCCTATACTTGAGTACGCTTCTATTGTGTGGTCTCCCTCGTACAGGTGCTATGTAGACTCAATTGAATCTATTCAAAAGCAATTCCTGTTGTTTGCTCTTAGGAATTTGGGTTGGGATCCGTCTGCTTCTCTTCCCCCCTATGAAAATAGGTTGCTTCTTTTGTCCTTACCGTCTC
>CCAG010021528.1:0-19600 GCA_001077435.1 Glossina morsitans morsitans | reverse complement strand
TAGATAAAAAAAAATTAGATACGTGAGATGGAAGATGTGTTGCCAACTTATGATCTTTCAAAACGAAAATGGATGAGTGGAGCCCTTAACAAATGAAAAAAATATTCTTTTCTCTCCTTTAGTGTAATTGGTATGAAAAAAGACAACACGTCATTACGGACAATTCCCTCGAATTTATGTAAACAAAATTAGTTTCTGTACAAAAGGTAGAATGCCGGTCAGTGTCGTAAAGATACCAAAAAGAAAAAAAGAAGAAAGTAAGAAACTTTTCTCGATGGATGGATGCCGCGTTTACTCATAACTCCCAACGGCTTTTATGTATATATGCAAATATCCAAGGGTGGTTCCAGCTAAGAAGATTTAAATCAAATAAATATCAAATAAAATCGTTGCGTTAACTAAACGTATTTTGAGGCTCTTAACATATATCGACTGCTTAAAGAAAAAAAAACATTTGAGACAAACTTTGAACTGACTGCATCCTACTTAAGCTAGAGTATCTTAATGAAGTCGAATTTCGAATATCAAAAATAATCCCACATGTTTTGAGTTGTTATCGGGATGATTGAAAATTTAAAACATTAGATCTCTGGCCCGGCCAGTGTGACAAACATACTTTCAAGCAAGAGGCGGGTAAAGTTTTAAGCAGCAAGAATAGCCGAATAAGTAAAAACCACGACCGTCTGTATTCGCTGGTCCAAATATGAGTGTGCTAGAGTTTACCTTAGACGTGGCTATAGTCCATGTTCAGTCGGTAAAAGCATAACGCGTATTGATCGGGCATACAGATCCACTAGGCTGCGGCCACCTTCTTATATCTTTTTCTTTCTTCACTTCTTCTTCTTCTTTCCGAGTATGGAGACATCCCCTGAATGATTGGTCATTAAAAAAAGCAAAACTATGTAAAATGATCGAATATTTTTTTTTTAAAAACTTATGAAAATTATTCCAAATTTTTGGACGTCATTTTAATTGATAAGCATATGCGCTTTCAGCCTTGTGTGTATTCGGCAACTGTGGCAAACTTAAACGTAGCCAAACGTACTGTGACGAGTTGTTCTAAATTGAATCTAATTTCCGTTTCATTTAATATTATTTTTGTAATTTTCATTTAAATGATTTTGTTTTCCGCGTATAATTATCAACAGCAATTATATACATGCTAGAAATTTATTAAAAAAGATATAGTTATGAAATCATCTCGTGCAGAATTTATTAATTAGAAAGCAATCAAATTCTCAGACAATTTATATACAAAAAAAAAAAAAAAAAAAAAAAAATATAATAAAACAAAACAAAAAAAGAAAAGAAAGAAGAACTTTAGCATTTAAGCTTAAGTTACTTGAACGTTATTTAACTTGAATTTCAACTTGAACGCGGTACTTATAAATATATAAATATGAAGAGAGTATGATGAATAGAAAGAAAAAAAAAAAAAACTTTCTTAAATTTTTTTTTGCTTTTTCATAAAATAAAAAAAGCAAAGAATTGGATTTTAAAAGATTTTAAACAAATGAAAAGAACAAATTTGCATATATTTTAATCAGATTGACTTGATCTTGCATTTTTTTTTTTGCAACATTGATCGCTAAACGCTCGGCATACATTTAGGCAGAATATAATTACCATCGATATCGTAGAAACGGTATAAAATGTTACCAATAACATTTAATAAAAACTAAAAAAAGTTACATTTAACAGTTTGTTGCTTAAAGTTAATAAAATACATAAGCAAATATTCAAGTATTAATAAAAAAGAAGAAGATTGTTATGGAAAAAGATTATGAACGAAAAAAAAAAGACAACACCGGACTCATTCAGGCTACGTATCAAATTTGAATGCAAAAAAAACCCCGTGCGGTGTACGTAGGGCATTTTCTAACCCTTGAATGTTTGAATGGAAAAATTCAAGGAGAACAGCAATCATTTGTCAATAAATTATGCTCCTATCCCAAGTTATCGATAATTCTCTACAAACTTCCCTTTAACATGTTCTTTCTAAAAGATTTTGGAAAATTCTGTTTAAAGAGAAAGCCACTTAAAGTTTCAAGTTCAGCACTGTTGTACTCTGATTTCCGGGAAAATGACATTATTCGACTTTCTAAACGATGACCCTGATCATCCCGTTATTTCATTCTTAACAAAAATCTCTTCAATAAGAGATTTTTTGAAAACTACAGAGTAACTTGAGCCATTAACAAAGTGCACGTCAGATATATTCGAGGGGAATTCTTTCTTAATAGTTTTATTTAAATAGTTAATTATTCGCTAAACAGCGTAGCAAGAAACGTTTAATTCTTTTATGGATTGTCGCTGTGAAATAATTGAACAGTAAAACGATATGAACTTTTAAACTATTAGCATGTGTTATTTTTAACCCATTCAAGACCCTTTTTTTGAAGACCATTCCCAGAAGCGGAAATTTTGTTTTGCTTTACATCAACCATTAGGGAATATATGGAAACTGTTATCATACTTTATGCTTATACACCTCTAAGACACTTGTTATTTCAGACGAGTCTCATCTTGACCATTGCTTTTGCCATGCCAGAGGAAAGGATAAGAATTGTCGATTGGCCACATACCCACTAGGGCTCGGCCATCACTTCCCTATTCCTTTGTCGTTAACATCAACAATAAAAAAGAAAAAATCATATTACTATGATTACACACACACACACACTATGTGCAATCCGTCTCGAATGGGTTAAACATAACCACAAATTTTCATTTGACTGCGGCTTAAGTTTCCTTTATTAGCTTATGTATGTAAGAGTGTGCATCTAATTAAAACGAAATAAAAATATATTTCATTTCAACCGATAACCGTTTAAAGTTCAGAAACGAATTAAGAGATTTACGTCATTCGTGGTAAATATTAAAGTAAACAATTTAATTAAAATTAAATATTAACTGTTCATGTAAACAATGCGGTTTTTTAAAGCAAATCTCTGTCATCTGGTATTTTAATTGTACAAGTGAAACGTATAATCCTCGTTAAGGTGAAAAAGGTAGTTAACTCTAAGAAGTTCTTTAACTCCCTTAGATAAATCCTGAAAGGTTTAGTTTGCGTTAACTTCATTTCAGGGATGACAAAAAAGAAACAAATGGAAGAAAAGCAAAGGAACAAAACGCTTTTAATTCTATTAATTAATATGATAATTAATATTAACTGCATGAGTAGCCAGCCGAATAGATACAAATCGCGACTACCAGGTTAGTGTTCACGGGTTCAAATTTCAAAGTTCGATAGGTCGGGTTTATTTTGGTCGTAGCCACTATGAGTGCTCAGTCGGCAAAAGCCGAATACTTGCCGATTGGGTAATTAGCTATTAGAGAGTGCGGCCACCGCTCTCCCTCTCCCTTTCTCTGTCCTTACTTCCTTCTTTCTGACACCCTTAGGGGGTCCTAGTCACTTAGGAGAATCCGAGAAATATTTCAAATATTATCGCTTTTATTAATGTTTGAAATTCATTTATTTATCCAAACGTGCTATCTATAGGCATGAAGTGCTTTACACAGGCCATATATTTATTGATTTCGAATTACACACATATAATAAAAACCAGGAAACTTTTAAAAGATAAGGAAAAATGTATTCCTAATGCAAAGTCTGCATAAATGTTTGCTTCAATTCATAGCTCGTAAGGAAATGATCAAAAGTTATGCTGCGGCAGGGTTCCTTAACGCCTTTCTAATCCAAATTTTTTGTTTTCGATTGAATTCCCTTGCTGCCCAACATACTAGGTTTCTTTATGACTAAGTCCAAATTGACATATAATTTTGTTTTTTTTTTTTGTTTGAGTCAAACGTTCATTTCAAATTAAAACATATTTGGAAGTGTAATATGAAATAATCAAAAAATTTTATTTTAAAGTTGGAATGTTGGTTCTCGAAAACTTAAGAAGTTTCAAAAAAGAATCAATTCTCAATATTGTCGAATGTTGTCTTTCCACCTTACTATTTATGGGATAACCTAATCCATTAACAAATTTTTCACATTGCTACAATACATATATATATATAAAATAAATATACTCGTATACGTAAGAATATAAAGTGTAAGAAAAAAAAAACAAAAAAAAAAAAACCAAAAATAGCCAAATATAGAAAAACATTCAAGTTCAACTTCATGGACTTTCATCCAATTAAAAAGGGTTTTTATATCTTTACGAACGATTAAATAAGTCCGTTATAACTAAACAATAAAAAAGCGAAATGAACTAAACATCACTCGCTGTGCCGACATTCGTAAAAACACATAAAAAAAAATAAAAAAAATATGGCATGATATGCGCAGCTAAATGGTTATAACAACTGCACACAATTTATTAATTACAAGTCCTATAGAAGCGGGGAATTTTCGAGAGAGACTTGTGACTGAGTCAAAGTCTTGAAAAGATTTCAATAAGAAATGTCTTGCAACTTCTTTTTTAACAATCAGTTTATAAACCCATTTTTTGTAATGATTATTTTATAATATATATATATATATATATAGATTTTTTTTTTCTGAATAAGGTCTTCAATTTTCGTGCTATTATATATATTAAGAGTATTTGTGAATGTTCATGAATTTTTTATTTTTATTGGAAAATTCTTAATGGACAATACAACGAAACAATGCCTTTTTTTGAGAGATCAGAGATTTTCAGTCAACATTTCATAACTTATTAGTAAAAAAATGTTGGAACAATTCCTAATTAAAGTTATGTATCAAAAATTGTGTGAAATTTCAAATAATGTACTTCGCAGTTAATGCCTTTTGAAAAGCATTTACAGGAAAAGCGAGTATAAACTACTTGTGATCAGGGCCACATCAACACATAATTTGTTGTTTATTATCTTAGCACAATACCTTTCACGGATTTTTCACTTTCAAATTCGAGCTATGATTGCGAACTAAAGCAAGTAGATAAAGACCCAAATCGGGCTGATGGATGAGATTCTTTTCTGATTCTTTCGTTCGAAAAATAACAAGAAGTCGTAAGGACTTTTGTTGTTTATTATAAAAGATTTTCTGATTTAATCGAAAGCGATATATAGAATGCCTTCAATACAAAATGACCTTGACTGGCGAATATGGCTGTTTTTATCGGAATTTTCCATGACCGTTTTGCATAAATGCGGCTGAACTTCGTGGAAGCAGCATTGAATCTCCTTCTTCAAAGCACGGGTGGTTGTAGGCTTGTTGGCATCGACCTTTGATTTCCAATAACCCCATCCAGTCTTTGCGAATTTTTCAATTATCCTCTTCACAGTTGACAAAGCGAAACCAACATTCCAGCCAATTGCAGACTATGGCCGCCAAACTTTCATATTGAAAGATTCAAGAATGAAAACTCGTTGCTCTCCCGTCTAACTCTCCATTTTTACTAATCCTAAGCTGCCAGCTGTCATCCTATTTTTTTTTTTTGAGGGGGAGGTGTAATTGGCGTCAATTTCAAATCTTGGACACCCTATATGTATATCTACATTTACCTAATACTTACTCTTAAGCTTGTTTTACGTCTGTGACTGTACTCGAACTCGTTAATCAAACTTCAAAAGGAAACACAATTCTCCTTTAGGGCACATTGCATCTTTTATTAATTTATTCGTATTTTTCCCTTTTGTGAAAGATATTTTCATCTATCCATTTTCGTGACACGTAATAAAACGTGAAATTATATAATTCAAGGATTTTATTCTTAGTTGACAACCTAGTGTACTGCTAATTTTATCTTATCTTTACGAATTTTTGTCATTCGTTCAGTAATTAATTCCGCTTCTCCTCTTAAATCACTTTTTATTCTTTATCGGAATTCTTGATATATTCTCGCAAACTATATACTTTTTTATTTCTGCTTTTATCTTTCGCAGCAATAAGTTGCATGTAATACACATTCGTTTAACGTAAGATCAGGTCAAAGTTCCGCTAGGTTTTTATACCTACCTATTATCAACTTTTATGGTTTCTTAATACATGGTTTTTTCCATAATATTACATAACGCAAAAGGAATTAAATTTAAGTTTTGTTCTATTTCTCAAACGATTTTGATATTAAAGTAAAGTTCTTGTAAATAAATATTCTTGTATTTCAACTATGGGTTGCGTGTTTCTTTTCGCATTTTCCTGTTTAAGTTCCCTTCTATACCTACCAATCACCGATGGATGGGGGATATATTCATTTTGTCAAAACGTTTGCAACGCCAAGAAGGAAGTGCCAATGATTCCACAAAGTGGTGTTGATAAGCACACAATTCTGAATCGATTTAACCATGTCCCGCTGTCTATTATGAACATTTTCTTGGCATATTTTTGCTTTCTGGAGAGATTTTTGCTTCTTATATTCATAAACGATAAATATCTGCTCTTACATCGTTCAAAAACCAAGTTTTTTTCTTGTTTTCCTTAAATGTTTCTTCTTTTTTTGGATAAAAGTGTGTGTGTGTGTGTGTGTGAAAGAGAAGGAGGAGGGGGGTGTGGTTGGTTTGGTCACTGGTTAATTTCATCATCACCACGCACACTCCATTCTTACGGAAAATACGCTACCGAAGGCGACAAATTCGAATCATTACCAACAGTGTCGCATACAACTGGCAGTTCGCGTTAGACGTAGGAGTTGTGCATCATTATTAAGCATCCATGTCGATTTGAATTTTCCTATAGGGCTTGCAATTATCCAGACAATTAAAACGATCATAACCATTGTAGTTAGCAAAGTTACAATATCAGGTTTTGAACGTTAATTTTGATAAGCAATTTAGAGAATTTGCAAAACGTGCGCATTTGGGAAATCTATTACTACGATTTTGAACATTTGAAATATCGAGCAAACAAGACCAAATAGCAAATAGCAAACAGCTTAACAGAATTGGATAACACACACCGTGACGACCCTTCAAAAAAGTTAATTACATTTTCAGCAGAAAGTTAAGAAACTCTTTTACAAATTTTTGTAATAAAATACATATGTCAGCAACATGTGTAAAGTAAAATGCGTGCGAGAAAGGCATTTATGTGTTTAAGAAGAAGAACAAAAAAGAAGAAAAGTATAAAAGATCGGTTGGTTCGACTTTGACCGAACTTAGGGATAACTATCACAAGACAAGTAATTAAGGTATTTTTGCCTTTCGACGAATGCTAGAGAACAGCCCGTTAAACTGAGATTTTCGTTAGCTGCAAGCATGGCAATAGATCGTTTGCTTGGGTATTATTAAAAAATAAATATTCCGCGTATATTCTAAGGGCCATTTTCTGAATCGGCCCATGCCCACCCGGATCAGTGAAACTGAATTGCGAATGACAGTGCAAACTTTTCTATAATACTTCACTTCTCAAACTCTTTCAAGATTTACAAGAATAAGTAGGCCTTCGTTCCGCTCACAACTTCGTTATCTCTAATAAAATATACATATACATATATATATATATATTGCATGGTTTCTGATATATACATTTTATTTCTTTCTGCACTGGCTGCCACCAATGAAGTAAAGCAATTAATATGATGTGTACGTAGAAACAGTAAAATATTTCAAGGATTTTACATTAAAAATCTGGTTTCTTTAAGAAATTGTGAACATCATTGCCTGGAGACATACGCTTCACTACGCGATTGAACGCGCATTTCAAACTTAAATAACTGGTTCGAAATAACAGAATATGAGTGCAGGCGTGTGTGTGTGTGTGTGTGTTGTGTTGTGTATGTGTACTTATGTACAAAAGAAAACTGAGTACTGGTTGAGAGCAAATTGGCCTCCAACCACTTGAACGCACGTTAAATAGTGGAAGTCGTTTTTAATAGCATTGATTAAAAAAAAAAGAATATTTTTTTTTTTCCTTTAAGTATGAAAATTAGCTCTTTTTACGTTTAACAACAAATACATAAACATCATTGTCTGCGTGCAGTATACATACATGCTTGCACATCCAAATTTGAAAAAGATCGAAATCAATTCACTAAAATGATAACATTCTCTAGATTACTTTTTGAGGCCTTCGCACATATATAATAAATAATAATAAATGCAACAATTATTTAAAGCAAAAAAAAAAAAAAATAATAAAAGCAACGTATTTATGTTACAACTACAACAGATCACACGCGTGCCTATTTATAAATGTCACATTTAATTATTAACGAAATTATAACAACTAATTAAAATAAATTAAATTAGGTTTTATGTTGTCTAAATACTTGCGCAACTAAACATGAAACACAAGATACACCGAGAATACTCTTTCATCTTAGCTAACCGAAGCTAAGCCAAATTGCAAATCATAAAACATTTATACTCGAAATTATGTAATTCGTCTGTCCATGCCGCGAAATTTCACGTTATTGTGAGTTCATTCGAATGGACCGATCTGTGTTTTATTGGCATCGTGATGTCCAGTGATGTCCGATAGGACGGAAGTACCTACCTAAGTACTGCTATGAAGGCTCCTTTTGGGCAATGGCAAAATGTGGCCGCAAGTTGTTTAATTGCTCAGCTAAAAGTCTGAAAATCTGAAGCTGTTTTTCAACAGAAAGCTTACGCAGAGCTTGGTACATTTTATTGCTCTTTTCTCTGAAATGAAAACCAATGTTTTAAATGCTTTTTATCATTTACACAAAACTTAAAAAGCGGATATGCAATCTCAATAAACAACATGTTGCTCATGCACAGGGGTGGCCAATGTTTTTCATTGACGGGCCAAAACATTTTTAAGTTTTCATATCATAGCGTGAGGCAGAGCAAGGTTCAACTGTTATTAAAAATTACGGCATTGTGCATCAATTCTCCATCTTTGTAAATCGTTCATTTATTGACGCAGCGAACAGAAAGTAAGAAAACACTTGAACAAATTACATATTTGCTAGATGCATAGAAATGCCGGTCGTGAGGGCCGATATAATAGAATTTGCAGCATCGTTATGCGCGAGCAAATTGAATTATTTGAATTTTTAAACGAAACCGATCGGTTTCGACGTCGTCCAACAGTTGCCCATGCCTGCTCTTGATAGTAGATCAAAAGACTATAAAAACTGAGGCTAAACGTGTGACAATGGCAATGATAAAAAGTTGGGATCAATGATATTTATTTCATTGTCACGGGAACGAACAACTTTTATACCCATTAAGGACAACCTTTCACATTTCTCTCTTGGAGAGTACACATATCGCTGTGACCTGGAATGTGCTTTTAGGTTTTAGGCCCTCTCTGTAAGCGCTTCAAAGAACAAGGTGCTACTTCTTATGATCTTCGGAATACATACATATTAATTTGATCGTTATGAAAATTGTACAAGTCTTCGATATTATTACACATACATTCCGCACCACTTGCAAAGTAAAATCTCGATCTCCCAAATATTGGGGGATCTGAATTCTTTTTACTGCAAATCGCCTAGAAATAAGAAGACCGTGTTAGGCTTAGTTTCAAGCCTATCCACCTGAGTGGCCGAATAGGCAAGGAATCTTAACTAACAACTCAATAGTCATGCGTTCAAATGTCAAGTGAGGTAGAGTTTTCAATAAAGTGGTTAATGCTTTAGTATTTTAATGTTTTTCGAGGTTAGTCTTAGAATTTATTTCTCTGGCTAAATTAGTAATAACAAAAAGTTCAAGCCTACAGTCTCCCCACTTTCAAAACAAGCGCTTCAAACATAAGATTTATTATGAAAACTAGATAATAAGATAAAAAAATTTTCTTTATCTTCCTAAAATCGCCAATGTCATCGTCTTCATAACCCTCAATAGGAATACCTTTTTTACAGTTTGGCGACTGGTGGAGGAAGTTCATAATGCACAAGGCCATGACAATTGAAGACTATGGTCCAAACATGACTTTGACCTTTCGGCAACTTACGAGAAGCTCTTTCAACCTTGTCTCACCTTTGTACGGGTTGTTGTTGTTGATTCAAGTCCTATCTCTCATAATGAAGCATTTCATGACATCTTGACAAAGTGAAAATCGAGAAACGTAAGAGACTCGTGACTTTTCAGTGCCGCACATGGAATGTCAAAATTAAAAGTGTCTCTATCCTGCATTGGCAGATATGCAAATATATACTGTCTATGAAGGGATAGAGTGATTCGAAGGCATGAAAATGAAGACGGTTTTCTAAAGACGCAAATTGCATGATTTGCTTTATCAAACGTCAACTTAGTTAAAGCAAATCACTTCTCAAGCTTTGGAGATTCCCAATCGGCGAGTACAGTATTTATACAAACGCCGAATGTTCAAGCATACTCATTTCATTAGAAGGTTTACAACACCCAGAAGGAAGAGTCAAAAATTTCACTACCATTCAGTTCTGAATCGATGCAAGTAGTTCTATCTTTCCATCTGTCCGTCTGTATTTTTGGTTAGGAAGTAAAAGTTTAACCCTTTGAACATTAAACGTTACTATCCTTTACTGCGCCAAGAAGCAAAGTACTCGATTTTTTACCTTTTGAAATAATAGACTTTGGCTTCAATTCTCCTCAAAGTCCTATAAAATATTTTTCCATCAAATCTGATGTTAGTTAAGTTCAATCAATTAGCTGAACTTTTTCGTTTGTGACGTCAAGACACTCTTAGAATGCTACCGAATATCGCATTTTCTTCCATTAATTATTCATTATATCAATTGTACTAACTCTGCATCAGAAAGAGCGCACTTAAGCCCCCTTAATATAACGGAAGTCAGTGCCGTTATATCAGCATATTTCCTCCTTATTATTACTATTATTTATTATTTAAACGCAATGCCGATCGTAATGCTCGGCTTTAGTACGTACACTCGAGAGGAAAAAGTAAGCAAACAATAAGTTAGAAAATTTTAAATGTTTTCTTAATAACAGAGTTTAACGTAATTGTAAACAACAAAATTGTAAACAAACTTACAGAAATTACGTCAATTATCCTATTAATTGAATTGTACGCGATGGAAAAGTAGAAGAAGATCATTAATGAGGGTTAAGGTTAACTTAGTTTTGACTTATTTCCTCTATTATTAAGTCTAACGCAGTCAAGAGATATGTGCATTTCCTTATTGGAACATATACACAAAAGCTTAAGAAAATATCTATAATAAATGTAAGCTCGCTCCCGCTCTCTCGTTTTTCTTTGCTTTTAGAAAAGAAAAACCATTAATTCTAACAAAGACTTCGACAGTGATATAAAAAACAAGTTGTCACCAATTTCGTACCACCATGTGTATATAAATATATATATGTATATATACATATGCATATATATACAGATATATATATATACATATACATCTATACATACATCTATACGTATATGTATATATATACATATATCTATACATACATCTATATGTACATATGTATGTGTGTGTGTGTGTGTGCATTAATATATATATATATATCCTATTTTTATTTATATACACACAAACATACATACAAGATACTAATTATACTTCACGACGGTTGCAGTCGTACGGCATAGTAAGTCTATACGAATGTATGTAAAATAAAGAAGGGGTTAAAATAGACTCAACTTTTACTTTAGTGATCTGTTCGAAATCGTTTTCTGCATCAATTTAAGCTTGTTTGTCCATCTGCCTGCTTGTCTCTCTGCCTGTCGGTCTGGCTGCCTAACCAAATCATAATTTCTGAAATGTGTTAGCGAAATACGCTACACTTGTATGTTTTGGCCTAAGGATGAAAATTATTGATAAGGGATAGGATTGTGGACCATTCCGCGCATCATGGCCTTTTTTGAAAAATCTTTATATGGAAAAGCTTTATAATTTTCAAAATTTCTCAACAAAAATTTGCTGCGTAATAATCGCATTTCGGCATACTAATGTGATCTGCCAACTTTCTGTACGTCCTCCTGTGTAACCATTCTTATGGAAAGAAGGCAAAAAACTCAATTTTTTGAGATTTTATCATCAAAGTTGATCTATAATAGAAATTTGATATAAAAATTAATGGTAGAAAACTTGGGTTATGTATATCTTCTTTTTTTCTAATATCCAAACCCAAATAACGATTCTCATAATAAACAAGTCCTTATATGGAAAAAAATTGCAATTCATATAACAGAATAATAATAAATGTAGAATAATATAATGTTTGATAAAAAAGTTAATTTTATTAAATTTCGACCACATAAGTTAACGTTCCGACTGCATCCTCTCCCATATGTGTAGGCCTTTTATTCCTTTTTAAGGTTATCCTTTACACGCGAACAAAGTACAAGTTTTGATATTTTCCCCAGAAACATATGAAGAAGGGATGCGGGGTATTTAAAAGACTGCCTTACCCTTGAAAGCGTATTTAGAGTGTGTTCTTTGTTTGTATTTGGAGACGATCATAACTTTGACTTACTGACTACTTGTAGCAACGATTTTCTTCTCTACACTCAAGTTGTGTTCTTCAAATTTTTGACTGATAGTAAGAAAAGTTTCTATTTTCACATTACAATTTTTTTTTTCCCAAGACCATAATCCATTGAATCCATTAAGTATCTCTGTGACTGTCTGTCTGACTAGTGACTACAGTATCATGGAGAGCTTTAGTTATCAAAATAAAGAATCAAAAGCTGTTTTACGAATTCACTAACTATGGCATAAAATTTTTAAATTTTGTGCTTTTCTTCTATAACTTGTAAAGAACTTCTTTTTTTTTTTTTAAATCTGAGTTCGTGTGTAGACGTGTGCTTGTGTATGTTAGTTAAAGCTTAGTAAAAATTAAGCTTAACTTAATACGTCATTGTTTACAATTAAAGTCAATAACATTGTTCCGTTGTGTATGTGTTACCGAGCACAAGATTTTTGTCATTTTAGCCACTATCTCACTTATACATACATATGCCTGCAGCGATATACAGCCGACAAACCCTAAACAACAACCATTTTTGATTTAATTTCTTAATAGTATCTTAGTGTTTGCATAGGTATAAGTGCTGATCGAATGACTGGCTGTGTGTGTGTGTGTGTGTCTTTGGCGTAGATTGAAAACTTATTTTATATTTTATGCAGCTTGAGAAGTTCAGGAATCAGTTGAGCATAAAATTTCATACAGTACGGTTTAGTTTAAAAAACAAAAAAAAAAACAAAAAATTACAAAAATAAATCATTAAATTTTTTCCAAAACGTTACTAATACACCATTAAATGTAGGACACAGACGTACATGTGAAATTAAGTTTATAGTGTTTTTTTTTTTTTTTCAAGTACATTTTAAACGAAAGGAATTATGAAAATATGAAAAAATATAATAAAAATATTAAAACTTAAAATTTAAAAAAAATTATTACAACTAAGTAAATAAAATAATGAAATAAGTTTAAGCCAAAAAAAAAAAAGCAAACATTAACCCGATTACTTACTGATGATATATCCAATTTTTTTTTTTTATTTTTTTTTTTGTGTTTTGTTTTCTATTGAAAAGTTCCTTTTAAATTAAATCGCATCGTTAGCGTAAGCTCTTAAGTTGAATATAAATGAAAATTAATAAATTGTGTGGTTTACAAATATTAAAATTTGTAATATATACCTGTCCACATTCACCTATGTGTATATATTCATAAAATTATTACAACATGAATTACCATAACACAACGTCAGGTTTTGATATTGCGACAGAGTTAGCTTATTTGGCTATAGATGAATTCAAAGTACACTTTATAAGCAGGAATTTCACAGGATTAATACAACGCTATTACTACTTTATAGAGGATGAATATGGCGGTAAGTGAATGTCAAATAGCTACTCGTTAACCAAATCTAACAAATATTGAGCTTAGTGACAGAGGCGTAAATCTAATTAGTCCGTTCAAATGAATGTAAGATCATTCAAAAGGTAAGGCTTGTAGGTGTAAGAGTGAGATTCTATCAGAAAAACAAAATTGTCTTTTTCACGAATTTTGAATAGGAAAGCTCTTCATCCCAATAAAATTTTGGGCTGCTTACCTTTTAATTTTTATTACCTATCAATTAGTATGAGTGTAGGCCCGCTTTTCCTTTTATATCACACAGAGCGACTATTGATATACGTGTCCATCCGTCCACTTGTCTTCTCTTATTGCTATAAGACATCAATCGTAATAACTGAGATAGGAACTGGAAACATAAAGTACGTCTTTCCTAAATAGAGATACTCCTCGTACAACAACGCTTGCTTACATTTTATTCTAAGGAGAGGTATTCCACCTACAACGACAGTAAACTTTGCTTATATTGTTGTTTCTTATGATCTCCAGAAAATATATAGAATTTAAAAATGTAAGCTTGCACTAGTTCTTTAATTTTCTTTGTAACAGAAGTCTTATCAAATATATATATATATATATATATATAATGATGAGATCATCATCTATCTGTTCCATGTGTTTGTTCGTTCCCGCCCAGCCGTTTCCTACTATGTCTGCGGGTCCATCTGTCCCTACGTCTGTCGCATTCGTCTAACGGTCGTATAACCTATCTATCCAACAGTTACTTGCGTTGCCCCTTTTCGAACGATTTATAGTCACTTCGAAAGCGTTAGCTGAAAGCCAAAGATCAATTTTGAAAGTGGACCTGGTTTACCACCATTTCTAAGATTGGCAAAAAAACAAAATTAATTCACAAACTAACTTAGAAGATAAAAGTGTTTAACTGCGATACCTGAATGCTGCTATTATATAGAATTTTCAGAATTCAGATCCACAATTAGGACCTCGCTTCTATTCCATTATTTACTATTCTTAAAACTATCCTATAACTCATGTGAGCCTTTAGTATGGGGATCATTGAGTGGGAAGTGGAGTGCGAGTGGAGAACAAGGTTTTCGTGAACGCTTTAAATATAGCAAAAACTCCATGTGCGTAAGTGGATTGTAGTGCATTAAAAAGAAAGATGGTATGATGGTTTCATGAGGCGCTTTTCCCTCTTAAGAGTTTTTTAGTTTGGGATGTAGATCTACAATCTCAATTTACCTTTTTTTTTCCTTTTATCCTTACATGAGTATTCCAAACCATCAAAGACACCACAACTGAGTCTTAATTATATCATTCTTTTCATTGTTGGAAAATGTCTTCCATTGCTCAATCGATCAAAAACGTCGAGATAAAACGCTTGATAGGTTTGAAACGCTTGAAAGCGGTTGTGGGCTATTTGTGTTATTTGCTTATATAGATAGCAAATATATTTATCTACATAGAGCTTCCAACAACAACAATTTAAAGTCCTTATATTATTGTTTGTGTCTTTCCAATATTTGGGGAATCACTGCCAACCGGATTAACTTTAAGAGATATTTAGCTTCATTTACATTTGAATAAATATCAACTAACTGTGATATACATTTGTTTACAGTAACTCCCGCTTTAATCAGGTTAAGAGACGTTAGAAAATTATTAATGAATCTTATCTGTTGTGATAATAAAAAATGAATCGCAGTAAATTAACTGACATAAAATAATAAATAAATAAATAATAAAAAAAAAAAAAAAGAAAAAAAAGTTCATCAAAGCTTAGAACAAGTTCAAATAGTTTATATAGCGCTTTAAAAGGAAACTATTCTGAGATATTTTTGTAAAAATAAAAATCTTTTAAATGCGTATAATGTTAGAAGAAAAAAAAAAAAGAAAGAATTATGCACATGACGTATTCAACGTCGAGCTAAGCTTTGAATTGTGATAAATTTTAATTAAATTGTCAGTTGCTTAAGACGCGTATTATAAACATTTCACACTGACTAGAAAGAAGCATGCAATAGTTTATAAGGTGTAATCGAAAAGTATAAGGAATTCACTTAGGAGTCACTTAAACCGCTCGCGCTCGCGATCAGTAGCGTTCTTTTGACCAAACTCTTAAACTATTTCCGTCGTTTTAGAAGAAGTGATTGGTTTTGTTCTTGTTGTTGTTGTTGTTAAAGAACTATTTACGTAATCAAACTAATTTCCTCCCACGTGAGCTATTTAATTAACTTATTCCCGGTACTTTTTATTTTCAACTTTTGTGTATTCAATTTAATCGTGCGCCTCTCATATGTAAATCTGTATTATAACGCAAAGCTCTATTCGCCTTCGAGCAAAACACATTAAATTCATTTGACGAAAAATATTTGCAATAAATCGAAATCATTTATAAAAATCAAAAAATTTATTAAGTGAAATTATATTGAAATCCTCTTTTACACCCTACACGCCATCTGTGGTGTAAGGTTTTGTTAAGTTTGTGCGTACGTATGTAAAAGCCAGAAAGACATGGGATAGACGCATCTTTCATAAGTTTATTTGTCCATCTGTCCGTTTCATTTTTCTGTGTTCAACCATATTTTGAGGAAATTGTTGAATAGAAATTTTTGGCCCAAGGACGCACGATTTTGAAAATGGTTCGGATCGAATCACTTTTTTGACCAACTCCCAGATGACGCCGTATCTTGAAAAGTCCTTACATGAATCACTGTATTAAACGAGGCAATGTAAAGATGTAATGGTGGGCCGTATTCCGCTATATACACCTAGAAAGTAATACGTAAAAGGATGTTGCAACATATAAGCGTACGTAAAAAACAAACAAATGTACGAACGGACGGATTTACAAGCACAAAGGCAAAGACGGATAGATAGTTGAATGACCATAAATGGAGTATGGCAGGCATGCTGAAAAGGTGGATGGGCTAATGGAAGAAATTACAAACGAACGAATGAGTAAGCGAGAGAATGTACAGCAAACGGACACATAAAGAGACGAAAATATTAATGGACGGACAAACAAAAAGGTGATCCATACAAGCAGTACATAGATAAGAAAATATTGAACGAATGTGTGCTGGTGGTTGTAATGGCAAAATCGAAGAGGTACGCAGTTTCAGCTGCAAAAACAACTGTGTAATAATGAGAAAATGGTTACAAGTACACTCCGTCCTTCGGATCCGTAACTGAAAAAGAAAGAAAAACTATATACGACTTTATAATTTAAAATACATCCTAGGAAACTAGTCAGTGACTTAAAAGGTCATTACGTTCATCAAATTGCACTTGTAGTTTTCGGACACTATCACTTGCGTCTATATAGAGCAAGATGAGAAGATAAGCAAGTGAATGTGTTAAAAGCAATTCAAACATTTAAAAAAATTATGATCGACTGTAGCCAAATATTTTATACCGACAAGTTTTTTTAAAAATAAAAAAATAATGAAATTTTGATACTCTAAAGTATTGGTTGGGCCTAGTCGAATTCTTACATTCTTACACAGGTAATGTACGAAAGAAGAGACCCATTTTTTTCTTTTAAAAACAAAGCTGATCTTTGTTTAGGTTAGAACTGTACTATCAACACTGTAGGCGACTATACCTACTTTGACTAATTTGATCCATTTTGGATACCATTCAAGCTGCAAGAACTTGTAGTGCTCTTACCAACTTTGAACATTGACATCTTTATTTTCTTACTGGCCGAACGAATTTTTATAACACATGGACGGTTGGACTGACATGCATAGATCGATTGAGAATTTGCCCATGAGCAAGAATAATTATATATGTTTTATAGGGCCCTTAAAACTTCCTTCTACCATAAAATTAGTTCCCTTTGCCCTTACCAGGCAAAAAACTTAAAAATCCTTCTTTTAGCTCCTAGCGTAGCCCTCTTTTAATTTTACTTAATTTTACTTCAAATTTAAAAAAAAAAGCTAAATTTCATTGTGTGTGGTGCGAGGAGTAGAACGGATTAGTTGGAATCTGAATGGTATTTATAGGCGAATGTAACTAAATCGGTTTTCTAATCAGATCGTCTGTCATGACATCCAAAGCTTATTTTTATGCTTCATCAACTTTTAAAAAACTCATTGTATCTCATTGTATTGTGGATATGAAAAATTTTCTTACGTTTAATATCATTATTAAATGAACAAAATAATGTCATAATGTTAACGTTATATCTTAATATCATACTTGTAATATTTGCAGTGCAACTAATAAACGTTATGTGAATTATATGAGTCTTCTGTGACAGAGTTGCTGACTAACAAACATTAGCTGCTACTAAACATGCAAAACTATTTATGCGAATAATGACAATGACCTTGACTGCGATATTCTATATAAATATATATATATATATATATATATATGTATACATTATATGCTTAATGGATGTCTATGTGAAGCAATAATTTTTGGAATTTTTTTTTTTCTTTCATTTGCGCTAGTTAATGAAACAATTACTGACACCTAAATAAAAATGCAGTTAATTTAATACTTTTACTTGTGTTAAATTTAAAAAAAAAAAAAAAACATTTTTTGAAAACCTTTACAGTGAACATAGGTAGCGTATGTCTTAAGCCTGCCTCGTAAAATTTATAATTACAAAATCTACGTAAGTGGTTAAGTCAATGAATTTTTGTTTACCTTTTGGTTGTTTTTTTTTTTTTTTTTTTTAAATTTATCAACACTTAGGAAACAAATTGAATGCGATGAATGTTTCATTAACGCGAATACCATATGACAAATATTCAAATTTTTTCTCATTACAATTTAATTACAATTATCCATAATTAACCCGTTAATGTAACATAAATATACTCAGCAACAATGTATTGACGCCTTTATATAAAAAAAAAAACAAGCATAACAGGCACATTAACCACATATTTATTTGAAATGGTTAAACTTAAAGCAGAATTCTTTTACTTCTTACTTTACATTATGGGTGGATTTCCCTTTATTTTTATAACTTGTTTTTAATTTTTATTATTTTTTATTATTTTTTCTTTGCGTGTGATTCTTGTTGAACTAATTTATTCTAATTACTTATGTAGTTTATTATGATTTCTATATTTTACTCGGTACGACATTAAATATCCGTTTCTCGATTGCTTGATAATGTTTATGTGACAACGCAATATTCTTTCACTTCGGTTAGATGTCTTGTTGAGATATTTACCACAAATCGAAAGACTTAAAAAACAAACTATTCCGATATAAATAGAACAAAGAAATATTTTTAAAACAAATTAACACGAATTCCATTCGCCTTAGATAACATTTCCTTCAGACAACAATTTTTCCATTTTTTTTTTTTAATTACTTTTGCGTGGGCTTAGTTCTTCTAGATTCAAATTAACAAATCTATAAAGTAAAATAACCAACTAATTAACTGCGTAAATGTTAAACGAAAGTAACGTATGTTCTTGAACTTAAGCTTTCAAAAGGTTTGAAGAGATTTTTGCTCCTCTTCCCGCCTCTTAAATTATCGTCAAGCAACTAAAGATTTTGGATTGATTCTTGCATATCCATGCATATCATCATTTTATACCAATTACCAATTATCGCTCCGTTGACGAGTTGACTGAAACCATTGAATTTTCCCTTTTTTGCGAATACGATATTTACTCATTGGATGTCAAGAGAGTGTGGTTCAAGAATATAAGGGTACTTGCGAAAGTATCTTATATAAGAAGATAAGAAAAACTTAACTTAACCTAATGCAGTTGTAAGAGGATACAAAAAAAAAGGGGATCGAAATAACAACAAATTCTCGACAGACCTGAACAACACATTCCTGACTTGAGGACGCTGCAACTGGTTATTAGAAACCTACCTACTAAAGAAGAAGAAGAAGAAGTTAAGCAGGTCTTCAGATCCCTACCTCTAAACAGAATCCTTGCTTAGCAGCCTAGCACTC
>CCAG010021527.1:0-23568 GCA_001077435.1 Glossina morsitans morsitans | reverse complement strand
ACGAAGGTAAACGCTGGGGGTATATTAAATATTTGATGTAAGGTAGAGGACTCCCGCCTAGATAAGTAGGTAAGAAACACGACCATCAAGTCGGCATACACGGATCCTCGTTGTATTAGACCGCACTTTAATTACAAGTGGTGTCTGATCGTAGCTGTGAGGTGCTTGCAAAAATTTTGATCGGCGACTTTTACAGGTAAAAATGATAAAGAAATGGGAAGAAACAGTGCGTGTAATGGTTGAATTCGATGGCTTTAACCTTCCTCTACATAAAATAATAGTTTTCCATTTAATACTATTGATCTATTGATCACCGTACGGCGACACTAATCAGGGAACGCTCCCAATTCTTCTTCTTCTAAATTCATTATTTTTATTGTTTATTTGAAACAAAGCCTGCTTTTTGATGTCATAACCTAACATTTGCTGATCAGACACACACCAATCCTATGTGTGCTAGACCGTACTTCCATAACGACTGGTGTCGGATCATAGCTGTAATAGTGAAGATCCTATCGGTGAAGGCACAAAAGTCACTGACCAGACCCAAACCAGTCCTCGGTGTACTTGACCATACTTTAATAACGACTTGTGTCTGATCGTAGCTATAATAGTGAAGATCCTATCGGTGAAGGCATAACACTCACTACTGAAACACACACCAATCCTGTGTGCCAGACCCTACATTAATTACAATTGGTGTCTGATCGTAGCTATAATAGTGAAGATCCTATTGGTGTAGGCATAACATTTACTGATCAGACACAGACCTATCAGACCCTCGCTCGTCCCTTTCTCTCTAGCTCTTCAATTCTTTTTGATCAAAAGTGTGTTACACGCTTAGGAGACATCTCCTAAGTGTTTGGTCGTTTAATTAAAGTGCCAGCAGCAGATTGACTATAGAAGTAATTTGGAGAGAAATATTCTCATTAAAAATTCACCATTCACCATATAACATCTAAAGTGATCAGAGTGAAATTTGTCAGCAAATTCCATGCCTGCTTGCCTTCTTATTTGTTTTCCTGGCTTCCGAAAAAAAAAACTCGTTTAGAAAGTAAAACTTTTGAAAAACTTTTCATAACCTATTCATATAATAAGATAAAAATTGAATAGAAAAACATGCGCTCGAATCATTTCTTATTTATGTGCTTGTTTTCACATGTCGAAGAAGTCAAACCTCAACTAAATCACCTTGGAGCAAAAATAATTGTACGGTATATGCGAGTGCGCGCAATTGACTAATCTATCCATTAATATGTGCAATTACTAACTGAAACTTCAATATGTGCACTCCGTTATTGACGTTGTTGCTATTTTTAAGAAAATTATCTACAAGCAAGTCGCACGTAGGCCTTTTTAATAACACTATTGCATTATTTTGTTTATCTTTTCTGTTAATTTCGCTTTGTAACGCTGTTTAATTTTTTTCATTTCAATTTTAATTGCGCTCCACCGAATTCACGAATTACTCACTCGAACAAACCGATTGCAAATAAAAAATTCTCCGGCCTGAGTATATCGAAGAAGAGCATATAATATTTTATATAATAATTGCAGCAGTTATCCCAAAAACAAAACAAGAAACATATGAAAGCACTAATGTGGGCCATGGTTAACCGCTAAATATCCTACATCGATCCACAACTTTTTATGTGAACAAATTCTGTTAGGCAAGAAAAAAAAAACGCTTGTCACATGGGAAGTGATCGAAAAAGTGACCTTGAGCCAAGTCTTCATCGAAATAACTCAAAAATTGTGGGCTATGTGGGTGAATACATAAAAGAAAACGAACAGGCGGACAGACGGACAGACAAGCTTAAATCGAATTATTAAATTTGAATTCGAAAGCGGGAGGGAGACAAGAATCTCAAGATCTTCCGCTTAGCTAAGGTGACTAGAGTGTTTTGGCGAAATAGCAGAATCCTCTGTCCCAGTACTTTAGTTTTTAATCACGCTCTCTCTACTTGGCCCATGTATTTATTGCCTTTACAAAGACGTGCAGAAGGAGGTTTTAAAAATTGCAACTTTTTTCCATATAATGACTTTTTTAAAAAAAAAACTTTCCATATAACGCCTTATTTTGAGAAGTTGTTATATGGGAACTGATTTAAGAAGTGAGCCGAGCCGAATCATTTCCAATAGCGCTCTTCCTTGGGCCAGAACACGTCAGTGTACAATTAGTGTACAGTAGCAATTCAATAGTCGTGGGTTCAAATCTCAAGTGCGGTAGAGTTTTTAATAATAATAATAATAATAATAATATTAATAAAAATAAAGTCGAAAGCCTTAGATGCTAGTGCTTGAAGATTTTAGTCTTAGAATTTATTCTCTGTCTAAATTTATATAATAATAATAATAATAATAAAAATATTTCAAATATCGCAAAAAATACCAAACGGACAGATGGGCAGACAACTTTAAATTTATTCACAAACTGATTCTGAATCGATAAAATAAAAAGTGAGTTTATCTCAAGCCTCTCCGCAAGCTTAATATAGCCTACCTAACGTAGACTTACAAAAAAAAAAAAATAGGAAAATAGCAATTTTCAGTTTGTACTCATTATTATTAGGTAGAAATAATTTTAATCCATTATTGCTTGAAAAAATGACTCGATGTTTTGTCAATTGGAAGAATGAGAGATATATTAATTTTGTCAAAACGTTTGCAACGCCAAGAAAGAAGAATCAGAAACCCTACAATGTATATATATGCTTGATCAGCATGAAATTCTAAATCGATGTCCGTCTGTCTGTCTGTCCGTTGTAAATATTCTTTTGGCAGCAAAAATAAAGCTATCGACTTCAAATTACGCAGAAGCATTAAAATTTCTTGCACGCTGATTGGTCTTGGAGATGGACCAAATCTGACAAAGAACACGTCCACACCACCACACAGATCGCGAATACTTATGTTTTTAAAAGGAACATAAAATTAGTTATTTCCTCAATACTCATAAACTGTAGCAGATAAATGTACAAAAATTTGAAGGAACATTCTAGGGGCGATGCTGTAGCATCTGTACAAAAATGGAAAAAATTGACCGCGCCTACACAATATTATAATGTATCACGGTCTAACTTTTCTTTTCAGTATCGTTGTAAGCGTATAAACTCTTGGCCAGTTTCAAGTTTGAAATTCGCCCACGTATGTCCGTCTGTGGGTTTGTCTGTGTAGTATTTTTGGTAAACATTCTCTCGCTAGCGAAAATTAAAATATCGCCTACAAATTGGCAAAAGAATTTGCAAGCGAAAGACTAAAATTTTTCGAAAGGGACCCGCCCATAACGCCCACCCGTTTATTTTTAACTTTTATTTTGAAAATAGCAAAAATCAGCGCCGCGCCCACTCTATATTAAAGAGCATGAAAACTTAGTTCTTTTAATGTTTTTGTCTTTTTCAAGATAATGACGATGGGTATAAAAATTCGGTCACGACCGCTAATAATTTTCTAGTTTTTTGTTGGAGACTTTTTTTTTAATAAAAACTTTTTAACTTTTATTTTGCAACTTAATTGATTTATTATGTCGTGTAAAAGTGGGTACAAGTGTATTAATATTTGGCTCCAGCTTGTCGCGGGCAAGTCAACAACGGCATGGAAATCGTTTTGCTTGGCGCCGTGGCCAACACTTCTTCTGCCTGATATAAATATGATGAAAGGTGTTGCCAGCCGGCAGTAAAAGTTTAATACACTAACTGTAGGTTAAGCAGGCTCTTTCGAAGTATACCTTTATAAGTCAACAAGTTATGTAAGTAGTTGGCTTGCAAAAGCTTACGGGTTTGGGGGTTAACCAAGCCCTTACGAAGTATACTCTTCTAAGTAAACAAGGTATATTGGTAGCTGGCTTCTATAAGCTTACGCGTGGGGGGAGAGGAAGAGGGGAGGGGGGGGGTAAAGCAGGCCCTTACAAGGTATCCCTTTATAAGTAAACAATGCATCTTTGTAGTTATCACGAAAATATATATATATATATATAATTATACAAAGCGAATTGGTATAGGGTATTTATCGTCCCTGCGTGTCTGCAATATTCTTACCTGTTTTAACTGTGTTCACTATATTTCACACCTTTTCGAAAGGTAAACATATTTGCAAGAGAAATCAGTTTTAATTTTTTGTTTTCATTTTTAGCATAATACTTTGAGAAATCCAATAAGAGATTAAAATGGAATCAAAAGAAGAACGTTATTCACTAATCGAGTTGCGGAATATACGCAATCGCCGATGTGTACTTTCCAGGCAAGAGAAAAAGCGCTACTCTCTCTGACCCTCATTAATATATTAATTGTTTTTTTTTCTATGGCCAGCCAGCACTCAGGGCATGTCCCCAACACCTGGTTACAGGAGTAGGAATCTCAGTCAATTCTATGTAGTAAATATCTTCAAATACCTTGTTTAACGCGGGAATAACAGTGAGTCCGTTCACCATTCACATCAAATCTTCTTACATTCATTCAACATATTATTATACCGAACAGTTGTTGATAAGCAAAATTCATTAAATGCTTAGAAATTTGCATGGGTTTAATAATTTACCCTATCACCCGATCGTATAGTAGGTTGGCGTGAAAGTTCTATCGTATTTGCCTACCGGCAAGCAAGTTTATTTGATAAGTCAAAGCAAGTAGCGGGGGGTCTTACTATGCGGCATAGTTTCCGTGGGGCGTAGGAGGACTGCTTCCAACATCCCTCATCAGTCCTCATCATCCCCACTGGCGAATTGCAGAGCGAGTAAAGTGCAGTGAATCAAGTGCATTTGCTATGAGTTCCAGAAAGGAAGCCGTACTATCGGTTGCTGGGACGAACTTATGCGAGACGTTGGTAAGTGAAGTTTAAAATGTTTCAAACTGCCCAAAATGGTTTACCAAATTTTCATTTTGAAAATTTCAATCTCGAAAAAAATCATCGATCTGAGCGATAAAGATATTTTGCGATCCATATTGGAGAGTAAACCACACCATGTGACCACTTTGCGATTGCAAAGGAATCCGACATCTCTCATCCTCAGGGCCGCGCTAAACATTTTCAAATTTTTTGTTTACAACATAACTTTCCCGCCAACCCAATATATTACCATTTCGATATCTTCAGTTATTGGAGTTTTTGTGTACACAAAGAGCTTGATTTCCAAACCTTTTTTTTTTGCTTTTTTTGTCTTTTAATTCTCTCGCTATTTATCTAATTTATATGGTGTCCCTTCAATAACTTCCTATATACTATCGACTAATATCGTTCTGTCCGATATTCTCTATTGAAAATTATTACCACACAAGATATTCGAACATACAAGCACGCACGTAGTCCAAGTGTTAAACGGTACACAAGAGCAATAAAGTTAAGAAATGGGAAGCAGTCTAATAGCGAGGAAGTAAACATGTTTTTTTTTTTTTGGTCTGCAAATGTTTACCGTAGACAATATGTTAAAAGCTAAGTAAGTTCATTGAACGAATTCAAAGATAATTTATTCAACTTCAAGGTAACTCTAACTATAAAAGTAAATACTCACACTTTTTCGGTAGCGAAAAGAAAAAAAAACTATGCTTCATAAGAATAAGAAAAAACTACATTTCTCTTCAGACTGCCTCCATCCGGTATATCAATTTAATCTATCTGTTTGTAGTAAACAGTAAACCACATTGAAGATCACATAAAGTACGTTCACTCTTCATCAGCGTATGACCTTAAATTGATTCAACCAAGTCCTTCCGTCCGTCTTTCCGTTTTTTATTATTCTAAACACGTAGGATCGCAAAAATTGAATTAGAAGTGAAGTTTGTCATATACCGCCCGACTTTATGGTCAGAGATCAAACCACACTCACGCTATAAGTATATTAAACTAATCTATGTGTTTGTAGCAAACAGTAAACCACATTGAAGATCACATAAAGTACGTTCACTCTTCATCAGTGTATGACCTTAAGGCGATTCAACCAAGTCCTTCCGTCCGTCTTTCCGTTTTTTTGTTATTCGAATCTCAAAAATTGAATTAGAAGGAGGAATTTGTCGTATACATCTCGACTTTATGGTCAGAGATCAAACCACACTCACACTATAAGTATATTAAGTATATTGGAGATCACATAAAGCACGTTCACTCTTCATCAGCGTATGATGTCGAGTCGATTCAACCAAGTCCTTCTGTCCGTCCTTCAGTTTTTTTATTATTCCAAACACTTAGGATCTCAAAAATTGAATTAGAAGGGTAAAATTTGTCATATACCGCCCGACTTTATGGTCAGAAATCAAATTACACTCACGCTATAAGTATATTAAACTAATCTTGTGTTTGTAGCAAACAGTAGACCACATTGGAGATCACATAAAGTACGTTCACTCTTCATCACAGTATGATCTTGCATCAATTTAACAAAGTCCCTCTGTCCGTCGTTCCGTTTTTTTGTTATTTGGATCTCAAAAATTCAATTAGAAGGAGGAATTTGTTGTATACATCTCTACTTTATGGTCAGGGGCAATCATGCTATAAGTAAAACGCTGCCATTTCTATAAGAAATAGTGACCTAAAATTTGTTATTAAAATTCAAGAGGAATTTAAACTATTTCATAGCAGCAGTGCTAAAAGTCAAGAATGAATTTGTTGTAAATACAATATTATGTGATATACATTTAATCTATTGTCTGCCAATTTCATCCTTGACGGATTAATATTTTGAAATTTTTATAAATGTGTGGAGCAGTAGGAATCACAGATTGCGTGCAAGACGAAAATAAATTCATTACATTTTTATGGTGCATATATGAGCAAGCAAAGCTTTATTCACTCGATTAAATTGATATCATACTTTTAAGAATCTTGTGATGGACTCATAGACGTAACGCGAGGTAAAAATTATCATTTTGATATGATGTTCTGTTAACTATGGAAGAAATCTTCCGCTTCCCGCTTCAAGTGATTGCTTGATTTAAGCGTTTTAATAAAGGACTTCAACTATGACTAAATGTTAGTATAAATACTAACTTTATTTTTTTTTAAGTAATGACTAAAAACACAAAAAAAAAAAAAAACTATGAAGAATATCGAAATTTCGATCATTTATAATTTTATGTAGATGTGACAATATTTACTAAGGTACCATACAATCACACATATTCACTCAAATTTTTTTTCGCACGGTCTTTTCTTTTTGCCCGATTTTGAAATAACACGGTTCATCAATAAGAACACACACCAAGAAGAATATTTTGCTTTAACACGATTCCCAAAAAAAAATTTTTTTTTAATTTTAATTTTGACAGAATCTTACGTATGCAGCAACAAAACACCGTAAAATACCGTGATAGGAAGGCGGTCGGTTTATGCCCAAATACATGTTAACGGCTTGGTCTACCCCAATTTTGTGGTCATTCGTCATTTGAATTAACGCATGCACGGTTGTGATAGACGTATCTAACATTTACACTGATGATAGCATTTGTGGTCCACTACGTAATTAATGTGCACGCTTGTTATCGAGTCACAGTGACCAGTTGCGAAATTGATTTTTTTTCCTAATTTCAATTTCAAATTGGATATGCTCAAGTTATGGACTGAATTTTAACTGTACACTAATTTTAATTCTCTTTTATAACAAAAAACAGATAAGAAAGTTATATTCGGCAAAGACCGAATCTCGCATACCCATCACTATGCTTTTCGCATTCCACTCTTCAAATTCTTTTATTTGATACCCATATCGATGGTTATATTAGGAAAAAATAAAATTATCAGATCGAGGTGCCTATCATATTCGTTTTAAAATTAACCCATTTTTAGGCAGATAATATAACTTCACTTGAGAGATGTACAAAATAGTTTTAAGTTTTCTGTCTTGTTTACCTTATGATAAATAAGCATATAAAACTTCAAAAAAGTGAAAAAAATTAAATTTAATTGTTTGTGACTTTGCGTGGACATGGGCGATTTTTTCCATTCTCCCACGTAAAGACTAGAGTGTTTCGTAAAGTAAATATGACAAATTTCAGCCTTCCAACTTTTACAATGTCTGAGTAACGCGCAAAAACTCACAAATTTTTGTTAAGAAAAACGGAGGTGCGTTCAGTTCTTGCTTGACTATGAGGTTCTGCTCTGACGAATTTGGCCCATTTCCAATACGAACCTGCATGCAAAAACTTCCGATGTTTCTACCAAATTCAAAGTCAGATATCTTCATTTTTGCGACCAGGAGAGTGAGAACAACAACAGACACACAGACGGACAGACATGGCTAAATCAAGAATATGTGCACTTTATAGAGTCTCTGAAGTTTACTTTTGGGGTTCACATACATTATGGAAAAAAAAAAACATGAAATGATTATACCCCCATATAGCATGTGATATGGATTGCATTATAACTTTTTTAACACGGTTCTCTAGAAAATATTCATAGTTTATGCATCTTACACGATTTCTTAAAATTGTGGAAGATATTCCCATGGTACCATATGGCTCATGTATTTTTTACACGATTTTTCTTTTGGGATAGTTTTCGAAGGACAGTATTGTGAGGCCGTTTCGGCCCTTTCCTCTGGCTGGGGCAGCTCAGCGGCCCAGGGAAGGAAAGCACGCACAAGGAAATTTCCATTTATGCACGGACTTAGTTCTTGCTTTTATTTAGTTCAAACATTTGCTTACACTCGGTGAATTTTAATAATAATAGAATACAATGATCGAACCACACTATCGCGGCGGTTATTAATTTCGACTTCGACTTATCGGCTCCAGAGCCCGTGAGGGACTCCTCAAACTAACTTTCTCTCACCTACTCGTCGCCTATTCTTATTCTACCCCTACGCTATTACTTATTCTATTCCTAATCTATTCCTAAACTACTCTTTATTCTATTACTAATCTACTCCTAAACTATTCCCAAGCTATTACTTATTCTATATCTTAAGCTATTCTTATTCTAGCACTTCCCCCACCCCAGAGACGAAGAGTCCGTGAGGCCAAAACGAGGTTACGACTTTGGGTCCTCACAGTATGTACTGCATAAAAGAAGAGTTGAGTGTATGCGAATATTTTTATCATTGCATTCTTTTTGGTGTAGGAGTAATGCGCAAAAATCCACCTGTGTGCGTAAACGATATCAATTTACATTTCAGGATAAGTTTGTCTTTGCCGATTTGGCTCATTCTCATTACTAACCGTCCATGGTTTCCATCGAAGCTCGATTGGGAGAATGTTTATCACAAAAAGGCTCACGGACGAATGGACGGGCATTTAATTCGGGCGTTTCAAAATATGGTATTGACTAAGAAAATATTTTTTATCTTCTCTGAGACTTCCTTCTGGAAAGCAAGATGAGGATACCGTCAATTAGCCCGTCTCTAAACAAAAGCTAGTGATCGTAGCCCAACGTTTTCGTGGAAAGGGTTAAACTTTTTTGTGAAAAAGCCCACAAACCGGTTTTTTTAAATTAACCTGACAAGAGTAACAAAATTTGTTCTTTTAGCTATCGCTACCGCATAGTGCATTCTCGCAGCTGTCAAGTCGGTGATCCCGGATCTCAGTGCGGTCGACCCCCATAATTTATATGGTGTTATGGGGTGTTTGCAAAAATTTTGATCAGCGACTTCTACAGGTAAAAATGATAAGGAAATTGGAAATACCATTGTACAAAGCAGTTGAATTGGATGATTTTCACCTTTCTCTACATAAAATAACAGGTTTCCAGTCACTCTTATTGATTTATTCAGCGTACGTCGACATTAATCGTGGAAGCGTCAAAATTACATTTTCGTCCATCTTTTGTATTGTTGTTTGATTTGAAGACATTTGCTTTCGAAATCCATCAAACACGTTCAGAAGCTTATGGTAATGCTGCTCCAACGTATCCCGATTATCGATTTTGGTTTCAGCATCGTGACAAGTCGTGATTTTGATCTCAATGAAAAAGAACGGCCTGAAGGGCCAAAGAAGTTCAAGGGCCATAAATTGACCGAAAATCCAGCACAAAATCTGGAAGAACTTTGGAGTAGCTTAACACTGTTCCAACTGTTTCCAAATGTTTACAAGCGATGGAAGGGGTTCAAAAGGAGGGAACCTCGCAAATTGACTGAAAATGCTATTTTTACTATTTGTTTCAGGAGTTGTTCAGGATACACTGTTGCAACTCGAATGGGTAGTTCGGCCACCCGATTACCACTTGTTCAGATTGGAGCAGAATGGCTTGGCTGGCAGCACGCTGGTCCGCAAAGTTGAAGAAGTGCGACAATGGGTCGGTGCTTGGATCGCTGCCAAATCAATATAACTTCGTTCGAGATGATATCGGTATGTTGCCAAAATGATTGCAAAATGTTGTAACAACTGATGAAAACTATTTTGATTAACATGCGTTGTGGCAATTTTGCTCAATAAATGCCTTTTTCAAATGAAAGAATGATCAAAACTTTTGCAAGCACCTAATCCATAGACTTATGTTCACCTTTCATACTTTGCATAGACTTCTGATCGCCTTTAATACTGTTACGAAAACCCCAAATCCAGTGAATGCTTACTAATCGATTTTCGTAAGTAATAAATTCCCTAGTGCACATTCGCAGCGTCTCATGCAGCTGCCGGACGACGAAGGAGATTAACAGGAAAATAGTCAGGCAAAAACCCAGGTGCACATGCGCGGCGCGCCATACAGCTGCAGGCCGAGGAAAACGATTAGCAGAAAAGCAGGTTAACGGATTAAAAATGAAGCCATGAAGTTAGGTGATCGTAACATGCTGGCAAAAATGTATATAAGTAGACTATTTGCGGAAGGCGGTTTTTTGTCGGAAGAGAACATCGAGTGGTACGAGAACATTCATGTAAAGAATAATAACAGTTGTGTTGAGCAGTCAAAAAGTAGCCTTAAAGAATAAATTGTAAATAATCCTACATTTAGGAACATAATAAAACTTTGAAGTGCATTTTCTTTTCAATACTCACGGTCTAGTGATACGAACCGTATTGAGGAGCGGGAATTCGTAACAATACTTACTCTGCCTATAATATTCCGTACTGCTTACTCGCTTTTCTGATTGATATTCTTTTGATATATAATATATATAATATCATAGTTTAACCACTTGAGACTTAATTTCATTTTGCTAATATTTTAAGCCTAAAAGTATTCTAAGCAAAAATTTGTCTACATTGAAACTGAAAACTTATGAACTGTACCGTGTACTGTACTTCGATGATCCTCTCTACAATGGTGTCATTTAACTTACTTTATGGCTCTCCCCCTCCACTTGCTTATTATTACTGTGCATTACAAACTAAATTCTTGCAAAACAAACAATGGGTACCAGAAGTTTGAGTGTAAACCGGACATACCTTCTTTTAACGCTTTAATGCTTTAATGTGAAAACAGAAAATTCCGCTTAAAATATATATAACTTTCGCTGTAACCCTGAGATGAGCGTATAAACAGACAAACGATAAATATCCGAAGATTCGGTTTATAAATGTAATGTTCACTCGCCATTTTCGTAAGAAAAAAAAAGTGTTGTGCTTCTTTTCTAAATTTACTTTGATTTCTTCGTTTCGTGGCGTGTTAACAACAAGAAAATTCTGCCCCACACTTGCATTCCATTATATTATATTATTGTGCTTTTGAATTCGGAAAATGTAATAAATTTTTATATATATTTCTAAAAAATTGAATGTAAGGCTTAGACAGACTCTATAGCCAGCAAATCAAATCATAAAAGGGGCGAAATTTATTATATAAATCTGATGTTAAAAAGAAATGTTTTGGTATTTGTTATTAGAATTTTTAAAGCGTCATTAACTGAGACAGATATCCAGAATTTCATGCGCATGTTTTTACATAATTTCCTGAGGTCCATTTTGAGTACAACAGATCTTTCATGTAGCGGTAAGGATTACCCACACAATAAAAGGATAACTTTCAAAATGGGTCAAGAATAGAAGAGATCGTTATAATATGCTTACAAAATTCAGGATCTGTATACACATATACAGATATAGTTCGGAAATAATTTAAGAGTAAATCCATACAGCATATGCCCACCAAACTCATTTGCAGCTGAACAGGAGGGAGTGAGAGGGCGAGAGAGAGTGAGAAAAAGGAGGAGCGAGAGAGAGAGAGAGAGAGAGGACGAGAGAGGGAGAGAGAGAGAGAGAGATGAAAAAGCAAACGCTATATAAAATGTTTGCCTGTCGTGCTTTGAACTTTCCAGAATATTCACTACACTGAAGAGATTTTTTCATTGAAAATTCAAGTTTTTGCCTAAACCTTCCTGCCTGCTAAGATTACTGCTAATATATTTCCCGTTGATTTTTAACTTCACTATTACATTAACAGATGCCTTCAGCGAGCATTTGCGGTCATTTGAAAACATGTCCAAATAAAGAAAAAAAGTTAGTATAACTTTATCCAAGCAACCATTGAATAGATATTTGGCAGAAGGCTACCTGAAACGAATCGGTGCTTCTGCCACGAAACTAAAAGTGTGCGGCTGGAATTGCAAGTTTTCTTTTCATTTTCTCAGTGATTGCGCAACGCGACAAGTGTATTCTGCCTTTGACAGATGTAGCAATGAAGCTACATTCCAGAATTAAAATAAATCTTAGATTATTTAAATTTGAAGAGCTACTTTTATTGTCCTGGAATGGCAGATTAATGGGAAAAAAATTTGTTATAGAAAAAAAAAACAAGTACAAGTGCCACAGTAAACCATAATCCACCATAAAATACCCTACGCTACTCTGCAGGCATTCATGTAAGGACTTTCCAAGATGGAATGCAATAAAAACCGAGAAAGTGGTCCAATCCGAGAAATTTTCAATAGCGTTCCTTCTGAGGCCGATTGTGTAAATAATTGTAGCACCTTTCATTGTAATATCGCGAAACTTACGGGTATTTCTTTAATATTTTTCAACAAAAGCTTTCTGTTTAATAACATAATTGCATCTCCTCAAGTATTATATCGCCTCAAAATACTGTCAAAAATATCATCTATACCCAGTACCTACAACCTCAGGATTTGCCAGCCGCATGAATAGCCGAGAAGGGAAAGTATCGTGGCTAATAATTCAATGGTCGCGGGTTCAAATCTCAAGGGCAGCCGAGAAAGTAAACGATCGCGACTAATAATTCAATGATCGCGGGCTCAAGCATATGATCTAAGTTATACGGCAGCCTTTAAATCCACACTTTGTAAATTTATTTATACACTATACATAAACAATAAATAAATAAATCTTCCTTCCTCTAGGCGGCCACAGAGTACAGTTTGCTCTTAAACCAAGTATTGCTTTTCAGCAACATTACTAAGATGTTAGGTATTGCAAGTATGTTAGGTGTACAAATAAATTCTGTATACTTTTTGATAAAATTGAATTTAATGAAAAAAGCAATAAATAAAATATTCAGCATCAGGGCATATACGACTTTTTGCCTTCAATCGGGTAACTTGCAAGTGTCCTCGCGATTGGAAACTTTGTAATTTCGAGACGAAATAGTCATGGACCCAATTCCGCATATCTTCAGTGGTGGGGCACGGTTGATCTGCTAAATATGACAGCTTCGATCTGAACCAGCGGTAATCAGAAGAAGGCAGGTGCGGAAAATAAGCCGCAATTGGCAGAATTTCCCAGCCCAAATTGAAGATCCCTTCGTAGGTTACTTTTAGAGCTTATGGGCCTACCTATACGAATGTTTATTGTCCTCCAGACTAAATCACGAAATCTCGCAAACCATTTTTGAACTGTTTACTGGAATTTCACTTCAAACCCAGCTTCAGCTACTTTTCGTTTTCCACGGAAAAAAAACGGAATAAAATACTTTGCCTTAAAAGATATACATCTGTTCATACTTTCCTACACACTGAACAACAGTTTGCAAACAACTGAAACCTATAACATATAACATATATATCAATATCAAAGTTATCTATACATGGAATTTCGGCTCCGTTATGTTTTATGAAGCAAAAAATTTCAAAATACAGAATTTATTGGTACACCTCATGTATTGAATGCATATAAAAACAAATGAGAGCATATCAATAATTTGTATGTATTTATAAAATGTCACTTTGATCTCGGAGAGATAAGATTTTTCACAGTTCTATTTATATATATGCACGTTGGATTAACTGAAAACCGTTTTATAACATTATATTTGTTGTCCCAACGATTGTAAGAGCCACTGATATATGTATTCGTTAGTTACTGTTTATTATCTTGAAAATGGAAGTGCAATTGTAAAACCTTTTTCAAGATGGCATATATATATGAGTAATACAGATAAATCAACGTTATATAGCAAACAAAGCATACGCAATACTTTCGATTTCATATTGTTTTCTATGCTAGAACAAATTAGTTACTTTTGAAGTATCTCCGGCCAAAGCAAGTGCAATGACATTTCTTTGATGATTTTGAAAAAGTATAGTTTTTCTCAAAACAATTACAAGGACAAGAGGCGTTAAATACATTATTACTATTTTGGTATTCGGGAATATTTTTATAGTAAATTCTTTTAAATAAAACTAATGATTAATCATAAAAAGAAAAGACCGAATCATAACACAAATATTTAATTGTTTACAATGGCCATATATATGCGTTTAGGGTACCAAGTGGTATGCGGTAGGTAGGCGCTTGGTGCTATAAAATGTAATGATATTTTATGCATGCAGTTATCGCTTGCAAATATTGCTTATTACCCACGTAAATGTTATCATAAAAATTAAGCTTTAAAATAATCAAAAAGAAAACAAGTGAGAAATTTGTATTCGCCTGCGAGGGAATTTTTGAAACCACCTCTCCCCCCCTATTCAAACCAATATATATTCACAAATTTTTCGATCAAAATCATTTTAACGTTACTTTCAAGTCAGCCACGGAATAATAATACTTAGTTTGGATTAATATCTCTTAAATAATATCACGTAGTTTTTGTCTACCACGATACCATGGGCAGATGGCACTCTTTTTCGAACCTAACCTACAGCCTTTGAGACAAAATTTCAGCTTTTTATCTCAGCAAGACACACATACAGACGGCATCAAATAATTTGCGAGCTTTTCGCTTATGAAGAGTATACACGTTATGCGGTCGCCGATGATTGTTTCAAATAAAATAACAAATCGAATTCATCCCCTTGCTTTAATAAAAAATACGAGAAAATGTGAAAACTTGATAAGCAAACAACTCTAATAATGCATACCCCGGATGTGTACAATATAGCGAACGGTTAAATCCTAAGTTATTTCGTTTAATACTTTGTATCGTCGGTAATTTCCAATCTATAAAATATATTGATTTATGTTTCATTGATTATTTTTTATTAGAGTGACTTGACTGTCGGCACAAATAAAGTTCCCACTACGTACTATCACACACCTAAAAAAAAAAAAACTTGGACATTTAATGTGCAACACACAAATATACATGATGAGGTTATGTTAGATTTATTAACGGTGGCTAAAAGTGGGCAATTTCCCTTTATAGGTTTCCATAAAACTACCAAAATCCGAACATGAATAAGGCGGCGCACGTAAGTACGACTTTTGACAATTTTGTATAAAGCGCTTCCAAACCATAAAAAATATACTTTTGATATATCTACGCTATACGATAATAATAATTGCGTTATCCTGCAATGACATACACTTCTGAGAGGAATATTGAAAAAATAATATTAAGGACATATACTCACTTTGCATTTCCCATAATATGATCATCGAAGATAGCAGCTGTACCAATTCGATAGCTGGAACTTTTCTCGTATTGATTAATTAAATGTTGATTGCTAAATTGAGGGTATTGTGTAGTTTCTTGAGGTATCTCAGTTTGTTGGCCGTATACAATATGCTGCTGTTGTTGTTCTTGTTGTTGCTGCTGTTGCTGCTGAGGCATGTAATTTTGAATAGCATTGCTTTGCGTCGACGGTTGATAGTATAAATTATCTATCATTAGCGAGCTGTTATTATCAGTGCTAAAAGAGACTCCATTATGGGCATGCATTTGTTCCATTGTAGTAGAATTGGCCAGCATATTACCAAAATATGCTGAACTATTGGCAGGCTGCGTCACAGATTCGGCTTTACTATAAAGTATTTCATTTTCATGTGTGCCAAGTATAATACTTGCAGCCGACATGTTAGATAAAGGTGAACTTATTCCAGATGAGGGCTTAGAAGAGGCGGGCGCATTGACGGTCGGTCCTGATATATTGATTGCGTTGCAACCATTAGTAACTTGTTGAATTTTGATATTACTTAGCCGTTGTTTTGCTAACAAACGACATTCATGTTTATGGTTAGGCCAATCTATGTGTTGATGCTGGATTGAACAGTAATATATTGTTTTACATTTTGAGCAACGCAATAAATCCTGAGTTGTACCGCAAATTGCACATTGCTGTTGTTGTTGTTGTTGCTGTTGTGATTGGTGATGCGATAATGGCATTTTTGCATTTTGTGTAGAAAGATGTGAAGATATCGGCAGAGGTGGTGGAGGTTGTGGAGTTAAAAACATATGTTGAGAATCCATTACAATTGTAATAATTTGCTCTGTCGTTTTAAATTCCGATTTATTTTTTTCTTGTTAGCAAGCAACCTGTTGATCTTGCCGCAATGTCCTTGTCTTGCCCTATTACATGTTTATCTTATCCGTCAGCTTATTGCAAATAACATATGACAAGAGCATCTCGTAGAAACGGCTGTATGTGTGCGTTTGTCTGCGAGTTCGCTATTTTTGTATGCAATGTTTTGCACTTCTCATTGCACCTTTTTCTTCGGCTGCTTATTTTTGTGGTGTTAACCTTGAAGGGCAACTCGCGGTCAATTAGTGAATATTTTTACCTTTGCAATCAATATATTGGTTACATTTGGAATTCCGTTGTCGCTCCACAAGCGATTTATTGAACGTCTAGCGTTTTCTTGCGAGCGCCAACTGTTTTCCCAAAACGAAATTTAATGAATCAAAAACAAAAATTTCAGGTATTTATATACAAGTATAACAACCCGGGAATAATCACATTGGCTGACTTCATCACATGTTTCTAAGAAATTTAATTAAATCGCTTTTTAAATGTGCAAAAAGCATTTTTTTTTTAGCTTTATAATTTTTCTTTTGTTGTTATTGTTAGCAAAATTCTATTTTTGTTGAACTAGTGCTTTTGCTCAAACTAAGCAAGCCTTTTAAAGCAACATTAATTTGCAGTTAATATACCACATTTGATAAATTTATTTCAATATTTTCACTTATTAATTAGTTTAACAGGCAATTTAGATAAGAAACTTAATTTTACACAGATGTTTTCTAATATAATTTGCAAAACTTATCGCGTATTTCTTGGCGAATATACTTTGACAATCTTGTCATTGTATAACAGAGTTACCATTCGAACTAACTTATCTTAGGCCGTAAATTAAAATTAAAATGTATAACAGAAAGCGACACGTTCGTAATGTTATTTAACGAAAGCGACACGTTCGTAATGTTATTTAACAGAAAGCGACACGTTCGTGATGTTATTTACAGAATACACAGGGCTGATATTGCACATTCTAACAAATTGAAATATTCATTATGTATAAAGCGTGGAGCGCTTGTAACTAACTTAAAAAAATTATACACATATTTCTTTTAACAATTTATAAAGAAGGTGAGATGAAAACCATGTATAAAATTTACGATGTAAAAATGCGACCTTTTTATCGTTTACTACATTTGAATAAATTAAGAGAAACTGTTGCCAATACTTATGTTTAATGTTTACGAGCTTTGTTGTTGTGGATATTTGTACAAATTTCTTATCAGCTCCATTGCTATCAATTAGTAGAAATTCATATCACTTCACGAAAATACGCATTTATTAAATTCAGTCAATTATATTTTCTCCAAAAAGACGCTTAACTCACTTTGACTTAGCGTAAGTTTAGGGAATGGTTCAATTGAAACGTTTGGAATTGGAACTTTTGTGTGATTGACAGTTTCATCTTGGAAACTTCACAGCTGTGACATTTAACAGTAGCAGATGGCCACGACGTATTGCATTATGTTAAATGACAGAACCAACGTATTGCATTCTGTTAAATAATAGCATCAACGTATTGCATTATGTTAAATGGCAGCACCAACGTATTGCATTCTGTTAAATGGCAGCACCAACGTATTGCATTCTGTTAAGTGGCAATAAGGGTGGCAACACAACGTATTGGATTCTGTTTACTATGCTTAATCATATGTTCGGTTGTTTTCATATATGGAAAAAACAAGACATGCTGCATATTATCTTATTTGCAAATGTCTACAGATTAAAATTTAAAGCGGACGTGATCTGATCAAGAGCGTGCCTATAGTAGATTAAAGCCGAACATTGTTTAATTTTTCATTGTATACACGCATTAATTCAAACGTTTGCATTTGGAATTTTTTTATTTTTGTGTGATTGACAGTTTCATCTTGGGAACTTCACAACTTTTATGTAAAGTTCTTGACGCTCTTGTTATTGTTCTATTTTCCTCTTACAAAAATGTGCGCTTTAGCCGTAAAGGCGATATTAACTGACATCGAAGGCACTACAACATCAATTGGTTTTGTTAAAGTATAAACGTTTATTTGCTTGATTTGTTGTTCTTTTACTTTTTTTTTTTAATTGATTAGGATGTTTTATTCCCATATGCTAAACAATATACTATGAAATATCTCCAACGCACCTGGAACACGGAGGAAACCCAAAATATTGTTCATGATTTAATACAACTTAAGGAGCATGAAAAGTACCTAGAAGAGCTCAATGTAACGGAAGAGCAAATATGTCCAGAGACCGTGGCGAAATTTATAAATGTTCTTATAGAAAAAGACTTGAAATTGAGTCCACTGAAAAACTTACAAGGATTAGTCTGGGCTGAAGGCTATAAAGCTGGTGTTCTCAAAGGGCAGTAAGTTGTTATGAAGAATTCTTTACTATTTTCTTTTATAAACCAACATTATTTTAGTGTTTATCCAGATGTTCCATTTGCCTTTAAATGTTGGCACAATGCAAATATATGTTTAGCCATATATTCCAGCGGCAGTATTAAGGCTCAAAAATTGTTATTTAATCAAACTGAATACGGCGATTTGTTGCCTTACATTTCAAAGCATTTCGATACAACTAGTGGTCATAAGCATCAAGTCGAATCCTATAAGAATATCGCTAGGGATATGGATTACGACATTTCCGATATCCTATTTCTGACAGATGTAATTAAAGGTACGTTGCTTTCTAAAGTGTACTATGTATCTAACAATATTCTTTTCGGCAGAGGCGGAAGCCGCTCGACTAGCTGGAATGCAAGTCGTGGTTTTATCCCGACCTGGTAATGCCTGCATATCTGATCGCGATAAATCACAATTTTTGGTAGTCAACGATTTCAATAAAATTAAGATAATAGCTAAATAATAAATAAATAAATATATAATATGCATAAATATATTAAATATAAGATAGTGAGTTTTTTGCATTCCAGCAAACTTTAAAGAAACGCATGTTTAAGGTTGTAATGGAAAATTACGCTTGTATAGGAGCTTCCCGTAAAATTTGAGCAAGCTGTAGTAGCTCTATGTAACAATAATATTTTGTTAAATGTTTGCCTGATCGATTGGGCATCTTAACTGGCTCTGAAAAATACGCATGTCACTTCAGGATTGCAAGTTATCGCCTTTTATACATTGTACCCGAAAACATACATTTTTCGCTTCTGTTTTGGATGGTCCCCGTTAAAGTACCACGAGTACGCGTTGGGGTTTTAATTTAATATATTTCATGTGTGTACCATGTTTAATATCTTTTTCTTCTTATTTTTGTTATTCTCCCTGTATGTTGGACCACTTACAATGCTGAACGTTTTGCCGTATCACTATCAACGCTGTGAAGTGGTTTTGTATAACTATCTAATGCTGCTCTTACTTGGTTGATATTCTATTAACGGTGAAAATAATACGTTAAATAGATTACAGTCCAAATAAAGAGTATTGCTTCTTATATTGTTTTACGGTCAGGGACGGATTTTTCAAACTTTAGCGCATTTCTTTATTATTTTCGTATTTGCATTTAAAATGTTTATTATAAACAACAACATGCAACAAGTTGCAACATTTCGCCGTGGTTAGACATACGGACTTACGAAATATCGGTTGCGAGTATTGTTGCTGACACAAAAGCAGACGATGAGCTTTTCAACACCCAATGATACAACGGTACACAGACTAAATCGGCTAATTCGGCTCACAATCACAATAAACCCCGAGAGTATCCGAATAGGAAAGACCTGCGACTAACGCGGTCAGAATTCCCGGGTTTAAATTTTATAATACTTGCAGATTGGACACACAGACTCACTAGGCTGCGACCACCTCTCTGTATCTTTCCTTTTTTCACGTCTTCCTCTTTCTTTCATTCCTGATTTAAAAAAATAAAAAAAAAAGTCGAACGTTGGTCAAGAATATATATATATATATATAGAGTTTTTATATGTATGTCTGGATACTAGTTAAGTTTAGTTTATTAATTATTAATGATAATTATTAATGACAATATATATATTATTATATATATATAACAGTTACTAATATAATTTATATATAATAATAATTAATAATTAACATTAATATAGTTAATATTAATAAACCAATAAGACAATAAAGTCTCTTGTGGCGCAGTTACGAACGGCAATCGATATGGATAATAAGTATGTCGTATAATATTGTACCGAGGCAAAAATTAGACATAATGGATTATGGATTATAGAAGGCTTTAATAGCTACTTTGAATTCCCACAGATTTACGATCCTTTTAATACGGAGTTGTAACGAGTTCCACACAACTTTACAGCGTTAACAAAGAATAGTCCTATTGGAATACTCTCCATATAACGTGGCACCATAAGATATGAGAGACAGGACAAGGCATTTGATTAGTCCCAATTTTATGATGGAAGGAACATAAGATGAGCAAAAAGCTACAGCTTTCTCAGAATTATTATTACGGATAGGGATTATCGTAAATGTGATCTATAGTACTCAAGCGGCCGTTGAGCCAGAACCCAAGATTGGAGACCGCACTAACAAACTTAATGTCTTCATCAAGTAGCTTGGCAGATGACAAGAAATTAGACTCAGAAATAACAATGGCTTTGGTTTCACTAGAATTCAACTTCAAATCGTCACACCAAAGTGTAATGCGGTCCAAATCTTCATTTATACGCTACCAAAAGTGATAATTTTTAATTCATGGCAAGAGTTATTAATAACTACACGTTGATATCGATTTGCCAAATAAGACATGATCATATTAATCGCCACCTGACTCACGTCAAAATAATACTGAAATTTTTGCAACAATAATTTGTGGTTATTATAGACGAAATAATAAATCTTATGTACCCCTTTCTTTCAGTGTTTGGTGCACGTACGGCTGCGGGCGCATTGATCAGGACGGTTTTTTCTATAATCAGCCATTTAAAGGACGTCCCTTGTAGATGTGGCAAGGAAGAGTTATACAAAGGTACGCGTGGAGAAAGGGAGTAGTGTTTGCGAACGTTCGACTTGAAAATTGAGATACCAGTTACGGTAGTAACTATCTACTGCTGGTAGATTGTTCTAAATGCGGACAGACATCCTCACAGCGAATTACAAAAAATGTGCTTCCCAATTTGCATTTTTAAGAGATGCAAGTAGAGCGATTAAATCAACATGTTCCATTTTTTAGTGCTCGTTACTGATAGCAACAGGCACACTATTATTGATAAAACATTGATTTAAAGAATATCTTATGTGCAATTAGTTGTAGACAAATTTGATTTCGACATGACTTCACATAGTGGCAGAGTGTTTTTAAATTCTTGCCTTAAAGTACCCATCGATCCTTGTAATAACTGTCCAGCGCCCGTTTATAATAGATCTAGAATGTTCTTCGGCAGATATTCAATATCACCTGTAACGACGCCTTTCGCCTTTCAAAATCAATGCAACAAAGGTGATAATTTAAAGAAAGACTTTAGCTCTGACTGCATACGATCAATGGCACGTTTTTACGATAGTATACCAGGTATTAAAACGATTTCTTCTCAACCTTATCGAATATGTTACTTACTCTTTGTTCCAATTGAAGAATATTCCGAATTAAATCATTTGAATGAAGAGGAATTTTATTCAACATTGGAAACACTCCGAAGGACTTGTCGCAAATTTAAAATAGCTACAATGGTAAAAGCAGCTTGCTTAGAAGAACGCGCTGGAACGACAAACAGCAATTCGACGGTATCATCTAAATCTCATAAGTCGAGAAAATCGAGAAAAAAGAAGAAATCGTCTAACAAAAAATTCGATTTAAAGGCGAAAACAGAAGAATGCGAAGATGACTTATTGCAAAGATGCAGCGACTTAAAAATTGAGGATGCATCAAATGGAAAAGAATCGAGCAGGTTTTGTATCGAAAATTTAAAATTGTCATTAAATTAAATTTTCAAAACTTTTTTAGTTTAAAAACCGAAATTCAAGAAGAAGTGGAAAAATTTAAAAAATCTCTGCAAGATTTTGAAAATGAGTTTAAACGACCTGAATCAACATTTTGCGGCGGGAAAGTGAAAACGGAATTGGCATCAACTAATACATCGATAAAAAAAATGTTAGTTCAATCATAAAAGTTTTAAAATAAAATAACAAAACCATTTTTTTTTAGTGTACCTGTAAAGTCAACGTTTACTTCCAATCTGCGGGAACGTTTGCAAAAGTCTTTCTCTTTTAACGATCTTCATTCTTTACATGAATCAAGAGCAAGAGCATCAGCGCCCCTAGAAGAGACAAATAAAACTTTAGAACAGAGTTGCTATAAAAGCAAGGACAAGTTAAGCAATTACTTTGAAGAAAAAGGAAAGAGAAAGAATAAAACTCAATCAACCCCAATAATCGTTGTGGGTTCAGCCAGTTCTTCTCCGCATTCGAATGGAAATGCGGATAAAAAGACGAAAAAAAGACTAAAATCTGAGAATTTCCATGTTCCGTTCAAAGTTTTCAATTTGATTGGAAATACAAAAAAGCCAAACTCGTTAGCGGTAAAAGATCGAGCGATCATTTTAATTCTTTATAGTTTCTTAAATCTCATTCTTTCTATCTAATTAGCTTTCAACACCATCACCGTTACATCCACCAGCTCGTCCCAATTTAGCTGCTACTCTGCGAGTGGAACATGTTAAAAAGAAAGTGAAAGAATTAAAGGATAATTGCACCTATCAGAATACAACGCCACAATTCGATTGGGAAGTACGAAAAACTCCCGCCTGGAAATCTTTATCGCTTAAGTGAGTAGAACTTTTCTTACAAGATCAATATTTTTATGATTCGAGTACGCTTAGTGAACCCCATAAGGATATCTTAGCGGTACGTTTGGCTACTCGCAAAGCTGAGCAAGCTTTGCAGAGACGTGAATATGAACTTAATATGGAAATAATGCGTCAACGTGTCAAAACGGCTCCTTTATTATTAGAGGGTCAAACTTATTGGGGACCACATGTCGGCAAATTGTCTCATACTTGTCAAAAAGAAGGCCGACGACATTTATGTTCATCA
>CCAG010021524.1:0-79198 GCA_001077435.1 Glossina morsitans morsitans | reverse complement strand
TTGCATGAAAATCGTGCAGATTTGCTTGTCTTATTGGATCCTTAGTTTAAAATTTCCAAGCTTTTCAAATTGGAACTTTTTGCCGCATTTATTTCAATTTATCTAGTGGTGTGTATGAGTTTGAACACTTCTCAAGCACTTGCTTGTGTCAAGTTTCGAAAATAACTAGGCACATAAAGAAAGGAGGAGACATGACAGACGGACAGAAGCAAATCGGTTTAGAAGCTTATATTGCTTAAAAGTACAAATTATGTGAAATGTTCAATATCTTGCAAGGGAAATTAAAAGTTTCCTAGAAAGCAAAAACCCTGCGAGCACTTTTTCATTTAACATTCACTCGTGTCGACTCTACGTTGTCTTCCTCCAAATGCCTCTTTTTAATGGTTAGTACCTGCTACTTTACTCGGGAGTTCTCCCTTATTTTTTCGAGTTAAACAAAACTTCAAGACCTTTCAACTTCACATGAAATAGTTTCTGTCATATAAGTGCTTTGCCCTCAATACGTTGAAAGGCAATAACGTTGCTTTGCAGAGGCTCACATGTCAGTAATGAAGTTTTGCCAGCTTATGCATCTTTTCTCATTTTCGAAAAATTGCAAGCCTGTAGAATGCAGTGCAGAAACTTTACAGCAAGCAATCTTACAGGCAGACTAGCACTGCGCAAATAGCTTATAATGACAAGAGAAGTTAACGCAACAATGGAAACCTGGAAACCTCTTTTCAAATATTACATCAAGTCTTGATTGCTTATCCTTAACGCAGTTAAAGTTTATTAAAAAAAAAGTATTCCAAGCGCTGCATTCAATCGTACACACACGTATTGAGAGAAGGATCTCAAGGACCTCAATTAGAACTTCACAGATTGCGTTTCCAGTCCGACCTATTCATATTACGCAACGAAAAGGATCTACCTTTAAAATGGATGATAATATTGAATTGCGCGGTGTGTTGCATTTATTATCTTTTTCATAGTATGCAAAGTGATGTTGGTGTGCTTTAGATTGATCGAGATGTCTCTTTAATGATTGCTTCAATGATAGATAAATTATCGCATTTGAGCTATCAGTAAAGTCAACACGGCTTTTAAGCAAACCGCAGTTCATTGCTAAGCAAACTTTCTGCTCGAATGCGTACATTAAATAGTAAATAGTTATGTTTATCTGGTTGTAGAGATGACAAACAACTTCACAACTGAGCCTGAGCCTGATCGTCCTTTCATCAGCCCTTCTTGTTTGGCATTCGGAAGATTTGCATGTTTTTTGTAATTCAACTCAGTGTTTTTCGGGTTAAATGGCCATAACATGCAGCGCTGTAGCGCGTCCCAACTATTTTTATTTTCTTTAAACAGAATGAAAGGGCGAGGTGTTTAGCTGGTGATGTAGTCGCGCTGTCAAGCAATAATCGTTCCTTGCCAACGCGCTAAGATTATAAATGATGCCAGTTTGTAGTTGAATTCCCAGTTGTTCTTGTACTGTTCTTCGCTGTTAATGTGGTGGTCTTTCCAACACGGTGATGATTCATCGCAAAGTATGCAGACTTAAATGAGTGAACACATCATCATCAGCGGCAAACCAAAAAAGTTTCAACACAAGTCACTCATACAAAATATGTTTACCGGCACAACATCAAGCTTCAAATGATGCGCATTTTTAATTTTTGTACAGGCCATGGTCTTATCACGACGGCAGTACTTAGTGTTCTTGTTTTCTTACTTCAGTCTAATATTTTTTTTGCTTTGCTCCTAATAAATTATAGTAATGATAATAATGGTTTTCTTAAACTTATTCAATCAAGTGCTTGAGCGGCTAACTAATAAATCTGAAGAATTTATTTCGGATGAATGCCAGAAATTTTCAATGACTTTACGAATTTCAACCGAAAAAAAAACATATATTTTCAGACTTATCCTTAGTTTGCACAACATTTAATTTCCACAAGACTTTCGCTACACGACACTAGGACACGACATATTTGAATAATTTTACTTTTAATTTAAGTCAACTGGAAGAAAACTACGGTTATTGATTCCATTTTCATATTTTTTTGTATTAACTATTCAGGTTTTCAGGAAAAACTTTTTATTTTTTCCGCTAAAAAAATTTCCATATCACTTATTATGCCACGCAAATATTTATAAAAAGTTTACATATGAAAGCAAAGTTTATATCAACAGACTTTCACGCAAACTAGTTTAAGGGCAAAAATGTAGTGAATAGTTGGGCAAAGTTATAGAAAAACACTTTTTTTTTAGTTTTTATGTTTAACTTTTCCAATTACGATATTTTTTCGTAGGTGCAACAATTCAATTATTTTATATTAGTTGTTTTATCGCACACACGTAACACCAACGAATTATTCCAGTTTGGGAATGAAAGTCCACCCATTCATGGTCATACACCATGTACGGCCGTCTCTGTTAACGTCTAAATTTATAATTATAAAGAAGCCTTCAAACTTTCAAAATATTTATATTTGCTTGTCAGAGTTCAGGCTTCGATATAATTACTTGTTTGCATGGACAGTGTAGGTAAATATGTGTGTGCCGAGATAAATCTTAGTAAATAGATATTAAATTGCGGCATGCCAGCTGAAGTGTGTAAAGATAATTTCGAATATCCCTTAACAGAGCTCTGGTAAATATTTAGGATTAAGATACAGTTCGATCTGGAAGCCTACTTTGTTCATATCAGAACACGTAAAATATTTTTGTGGACATCTCGTGATGTCTACACGAAAGCACCTCTCAAACAAGCCAAACAAACTTCAATTCCGCTTCCAAGGACTATTCTTAACATTTTTTTGGCTTTTGGTACGTTAGCAAAAAATGGCAAAGGAAAAACACCCAAATCTGAAACACTAGCGCGGTCAAACTACAACACGTAGCCTACATTCAACTATATTCCGCTAATCTATATGAAAACGCCTTTCAAATGAGCAGACAAATTCAAACTTATATTTCGAGAACTATTTTTAACAACTTTTTTAAATTTGGTATGTTGGAGAAAACACAGGGATAGTTTAAATTACTTTTTCTTTTTTTATGTAAAGCTTTCGGATAAAGCGAATCGCGTCCCTAGATATCGTTTGAAATTCGTCTTAGAAGCATCTTGCTTGAGTCCAGGCATCAACTAAGTTAGCCTATACGATCCCCAACAATAAGGCAAAGATCACTGATTAAAAATCCCCCTCATTTAGCACCTGACTCGTCTAGTGCTACCTTCACTATTCTATCGGGAACAACCGAGCCCGGCACAGCATCACATTGTTTTCGAATTTGCGAAGACAAGAAATATTGCAAGCATTTATTTCATTTCACTTAAAGCGATTATGTGGACAAATCATCAAAAACCGAAATTTGTAATGAATTCAACACAGAGAGGAATCAGTAAGGATTAGACTCGGGCCTTCTGACTAGCAAATTTGTTTTTTTTTTCAGCTGGTTAGTACGGATTAAGGTGTTTATCAACAATCAATATGAAATGTCTTGGAAACAAGAAACACTCACAACCACCAACTCTTAAGACTGTGTCGATGGCCTTTATATTCCTCAGAATGAGGGATCCCTAATGATATTGAATTACTCAGTTCAAATTAAAAAAAAAAAAACACATAGGCTCAGGCAAGTAAGTTGTGGGCTTACTTTTGGAATATACTTAATAAATATTAACCACAAATGGAGTATAATCTCTGCCAATCCGGACTTTCTGTGAACTACGCTTTCTGCAATCAACTGTTCGTCGTATTGAAATTAGATGACGGACGCATTCATCGACAAAAAGAACCTCTCAGGCAGGTTGCGAAATATAAAGATCTATTCGAGTTCCTTGTAACGACCCTTCGAAAATAGTAAGTCTTGAAAAGATGTAAACAATCTGTTGGCATTGTGTTGGAGCATTTACGATTCAATGATTAAGTGGTAGGTCGCTTAAAATCTCACATTTAAACCTTATATTATACTAAGCCTTATATTATCTCTGACGTACTTTAGTGCTTCAGTAAGTTAATAAAATACATAATATTGCATGCCTTCTGGAAGTTTTAATGAAAGAATATTTGAAAGATTATTTATTTAATCATGTTCAGCATACGTACAGGCAAGAATCGCTTGATATATATGTTCGCTCTGAAAAATGTATGACTACAAACTTCTATATATAATAGTTTCTACTGTGAAATGTAATTCTGCAACTCTCTGGCATATTTTTTATGACACAATTTGTGCAGTTAATTTGTGTTTACTCATGTGATGAGCACATGTATCCATGTGAAACAACTTAGGCGTCCACAGAGAAATGTATTACATTTACAAATAATTTCCTTCCTTGAAGTGTACAAACGACTGCCTGCACGAGCATATAAATTCAAACTAAATTCCACGAGTAAATTATTATTCATAACAAACCATGACAATTGTCATAGTGAATACGTTCCTAATCTTAATGGCAACAATCTTTGATAGTTGCTTCGTTAAGTCAGACCACACAACCATATTCACAAGCAATTTTTATAAAACGTATTTGATAATTTGGAGGATGTTCCAACTTAGTATGAAAACATGAACATTAGTTGACTGCTTTCAGATTTGTGGACGCCATTGTGTCGGTGCCGAATTTAGAATTCATCTACATTGCAACAATAAGAATGACAAAAGTGATATGTTCCATACTTCCACGGCAAGCGCAAAAAAGGTCGAGAACCTGTGTAAACAGCATTAAAATCCAATACATTCAACAGAATTTAAATGAAACAACCTAAATAATTTTTCATATGCGGCACTGTTTTAAATTTAAGTTTGTTTGTTTGTTTAATAATCTATAGCAAATTTAAACGAATAAAGTGAAATACAAATGATCTCATTTTCATTAGATCCTAAATTAGCTAATTACAGCATACAAATAAGCATTTGTGAAACTAAGCTCTAATGTCAAACATACATTACGCAATCAGAAAATTTAAATTCAATTCATTTCGTACACACGCAAGGGAGTTTTAAACTACACGTTATCGGCTTTAAGCAGTGCTTGCTAGCAGCAGATGACCGCTATTTTCCATGGTCCTTTAAATGAAAGTAGAGTAATTTTCACCCGGCAAGAAAAAAAATCGTTCACCGAGATAAAGGAGAAAATCAACCACGATGTTGATCTGTCAGAAAGGATAAGCAGCACTCTTGGTCACTACGGTTAGCCTAATTCCCTTCATGCACTCCACAAGTACTGGAATAGAATTTTAATAATCGAATCATTTGTACGCGCATTATTGTATGATCGGTTTTTTTAGCTCAATGGACGATATTTGCTTATCGGCGAAATCACGAACTAAAGAGCAAAGTCCATCAATGATGTGTCTTTAGATCAAAGTTTTTCCGAGTAAACGTGTCATAATAACTAAATGTTACATTAACAAAATGTTGTGAACAAATCGCTCGTACATATAGTTGGGGCTGATTAATTCAAGTGGATCGGTAACATATAAACCGTACATCCAATCAGCCTCGGTAGAAACATTAAAACCTTTAGCTGGTTTCCATTTACAATCTAAAATAATTTATACGCAATAGACAACCATGGATACTGCACAACTCTGCAAGCCGTCATAAACTAGGAAAACTGCGTAAATTCTTTATAATCACCTCACCGTCAACTGTTTAAACAAAAAAAACAAACGCTAATTGCGTGGCGGTGAAAATCTGCAGATTGCAAAACCGCATATGAAAACATGCGATTAACAACACGAACTCATATAATGAAATTAGTTATGTGTCTTTTGTAAATTGTTACATTAGTGGAACAAAAAAAGACAATGAATCACTTCAAGTTCATATGACTGTTATTAGAAACGCCTTCATATGGACTTCGTCGGTAAACCTCTCATCAAAAAGGTCAGGAAGTGCTTGTATTTTCGATTAGCGATGGCTTTGCTTTCTTCATACGTTCACTTATTAAAATTGTATTCACAACACTGCCTACTTGAACAACCGACGCTTGTTGAGTTTCTATCTCATATCGTTTATCGTATTATTTTTCTTAAATTTTCGATCATCGTTTTCATTAGGCCACGCGATGACAACCTATATACTCCAGCGTATTTCGCGGGACCTGCTAATAGATGCTACTCCCTCCCCTTCGAGCTTGCCAAGGCTCCTGTTTGTCTCATCACACACGATCATTTCCACTAAGATACGGGTCATACGCCCCCGCGACCTCCATATGTATTGTTTTATTTATTGCTATTTCAGCTCCACAAAATACGTGAGATCATCTTTTGATTTCGCCTTCACCAACATTCCTTCCTTTTTTCGATGATAGCGGCTCACTACTTAAATGAAATGTGAAACAAAGCCCTTATTTTTTAATTTTAAGACAACAAAAAATTCATCCTCAAATTGGAAATGTCTAAAGGTTTTCCTTTAACATTTGGTTCGAATATTTCCAGTAGCAGAAACAGTTGTCCTTATGTTGCTCACCGAAGTTAACTTCTTATCGGATTTTATAATCTCGGTAAATATTTTTGTCGGCACTTATATATGACCTATCCAATCGCTAGCCAAACTTTGCTTATTGGGTCGTACCGTCTTTCGGAAATGGTTCTTTCGTTTACCTTCGAAATTTGTTACAATATGGCCAGCTTTGCCGCCTCTTCTTGCATATCTCTATGCATTTCAAGCGTTTCTGAGAACTCCAAATTATTCCATGCAATGGTTATGATAGTTACATTTGCAAATTAACATTAAAAAGTTGCATGCAATTAAACAAATCGACGCAATTTTCCAACTATAAGCATTAACAGCAATCGGTCCTGTAGAATGCATGTAGCAATAAGCCTTTAGATGTTAGTTACAAAGTTTTAATTGCATAAAATGCGGTATATAAGTTTTCAAAACTTTATTGTTAATAACGTCTGCACAAAAGTGCTCTCAACAAACCTTGTCACTTGCCTGAATTTGCCTCGTATAGAAGAGATCACTACCAGGTATTTGTGCTAAACGTTTATAATAAAAATTAATTTGCTATACATTTTTGGACTCATTTGATTTTAAACAACAAAAGCAGTGTTTTCTACATATATCTTTATTTGCTGAATGCGCGAGAAGGGGTAAGTTGCAAACTATATTGAAGTCATAATAAAATATATAATTCCCGGTCAACATTAGATTCAGAGCATCTGTAGCTATCGGTTCTTTTATTTTCTTTTATCAGTTCCATTTCAATAAATGGTTGATCTCATCGTGTCTTTTTTGATAATCGGACAGTTCTTCGCCCAAAGGATAAGTGCCTGACAGGTAGCGAAAGAGTCGACATAAGTCGAAAATAAGAGTTTTTTTATCGCTCCTTCTGTGGTGAAGTCCAGTTTCGTTCTTGATTCTATTTATATCGTTAATGGGAAATTTTTTAATTAATTATACCAATTAAGCGCACATATAATATAGTGAAAACGCGTATGTGTTTGTAGCTATGTCTGCATGCTCTGCATGCTCACACTTTGCGCTTCCGACTATGTTAATATGAACACTGAAACGCGTGTTGTGTGAAAAATTTTCCACATCCTTTCCATAAAACTTACAGTTAATGGCACATGTATTTGTGGACACTCTATGGCGAAAGCATTTGATTTGCATGACAATACGTTAATATGATAGCATTTGTTTTATTGAAGGGGTAATGGTCGTAGCTTAATATCTGAAAGAGGAAAATTTTAAATTTAAAACAATGCAATCGTTTATTTTGTATCGAGTCCGAATAATTTAATAAAACCTCTTGTAATGTGTGTGTAATTAAAATCACTGGTTAACCAAACGAGCTGTAATAAAATCAATTACAAAACTAATTGTAAATGTTTTTCCTATCTCGCATCTATTGTCCGTTATTTGACCGACGCAATGCTAATGTTGTGGAGCACAATCATTCATACTTTCATACTTTCATTGTGTTCGTTTGAAGAATTTGATAAGAGAAAATTGTTATTTCTAAAATGCAAAACTCATATCTACTATATGCACATGCTGTTTCCTCCTATTCATCTGTCCTCATCATCATGCATTTATGGGGTCGTTGTTGTCTCTTTTGAAATTGTTTTGCGTATAATCCAAATGCAAATAAGTAAGATGTGTGCGTGCATTACATATTTTTAGTTACTTATTTTACCATACGTTTTCTTTTCTACACAACTACTACTACATAGAGTTGTAAATGTATGAACATGTTGAAGCAGTCAACACGACACATGCGTCCTTTTTTGTTTCGTTTCTTTCTTTTTTTTTTTTTTGTGAATACAAATCTATTCAAAAATGTCAACACAAGAAACGAAGGCATCAGATGCATCTTTTCAGCTTTGGATGATGATTAGTTAAAATATGTCTCAGTGATATCAATTAGGACAACTGAGTGTAGTTTACTACTTTACTTTAATATTTTTCGAAAAATATCACTATTTCAACGCTTTAAGTTCACACAATCTTAGCCTTCCAATAGAAGAAACTTTTGCAGGCACGATTTGTTTTCAGAAGCTATTCATTATCTGCTAATAACGTTCAAGACACTTCCTCAATGATGCCCGCGTAGTTGGCATGTGCATAGAAGAATTTGTCGCAAAGATCCTCCAAAAACCATTTTTCTAAAATCTTAAGTGTTATATTTAAGCCCTTAATTATTTCGAGGGCTTCTCTGAATTGAAAATAAAGTTTTCAGCTATTCAAGATTTCAGAATTGCTTGAGGAATACCTTAAAGGTTACTATGAAAGTTAAATGGCGAAATGTCTCGAAGCCATTATCGTTAATGTCTCCCTACAATAAATGACTGACATAAGTTGACCTAACTTAAGTCAGTTGCAGTTATGCGTTTACTTCAACCACGCACTAACAATTGTAAATGCACGAGCATACGCAAATCACGCATATGACATATATTCATGCTTAAGGGGAAGTAGGCTACGAACGTTTGTCGTGGACGGCGTAGCTTTATAATGGAATATATGCATTATGTATATATATTGTATGCATGGCAAAATTATCAGAATTCATTCCATATTTCGTTCTTCAGGCAAAAAACTAATGTTAGTTGATCTAAAAATTCATTTGCATATCTTTTGGTTGTTTACGTTAAATCGATTAACGTCCAAGCTTTGGAATTAGACGGAATAGAGAATCCGCTCCCCTACTACTGAAAGATGTTCTGGCAAAATAGCTTTTAACTTCCTGGCAAGTTTTCGTCACTAAATTCCTTTTATTGTTTGAACGTTTAGTTTGTGTGCAAGTGAGCATTTGGGTTACCTTTCATAATTGGATAGATCTTTTTTAAAATTTCCGATACCCATTACTTTGTCTTATTGGGAAAATTTTAATTTGTATATCCACTTCTAACTTTTTAAATTATGAAAATTTTACTTCTCACTACAATTTGTTTGCATAAATTTTGAGTTCTTTTTGCGAAAGTTTGGAATATGCTTCGCTTATTAAAACAAAAGTGCAAGGAGAAAAATTCAAACGGCCTTTCAATAATAAAAAAAACAAATGACTAAGAAAATAGTAAGCGGCTGAGAGAGAAACTTTCATTCCCTTTAGCCTTAGTTAAAAAAAAACTTGGAAGAAACAAAATAAAATTACGGTTCTCTATGATAGGGGATGGACGCGACCGTTTTTTACATTTCACACATACTATAGCAGATACTGTAGCACTTTCGATAGAATACAGGCGGCAATTGCGATAATTATTCAAGGCATAGGCACGCGGAAGGGCGAACGGATATGTCATGATGGATTCAAAATTTGGCACTATTCAACAAGGTGTACACACCATGTGTAGTGAAGCTTACGCAAGTTTTTTCGTGCTCTTCGTTGCTTGCATTTGAATGAGTAGACCTGCGATCTACCGATGGCAGATATAAAAATGAGGAAAAAGAGAAAATGTTAAAATAAGGAATGGAACAATTAGTGCCTACATTGGATATTGTTTCATAGAATGTATCTGCTTGACAAAACAAGCTTCGCAAGCATGGCTAAAGTTGGAAAATTATATCAGAAAATCCATCGAATTGTCTTCTTGTCTTCACTTAAAATAGAGAGGATGAGACAAAATATCAAATTTTATTTCGATATCTTGAGGAGATTTCCATTTTGCATGATCTTAGTTTCATATGTACTGCCTACCCTGTCCTACTATGTAATTATAGTAGAAAAAATTCAATGAATTCGCCTTAATGTTAATTAGGCCCGAAGTGTTGGCAGTAAAACATTCATTAATGAACCTTGTACATCGCAGGGCTTGTTAGAAAAGGTTTCACGTAATCCAGTTTATTTTTTCCAAGTTATCGAAGTGTCTTGAAAGAAATGAGAACAAATGTATGAAATAAAACGTATGACAAAAATTTAAAGTCGGTTTACTTTGAAAATCGTTTCATTAAATACCTAACAAAATAGAATCGCTTAACTCTTATCTAAGGCTACTGAAATATAATTAAGAATTTAAACCAGAATTTCACCGATTCCTTGCTTTCAACGAATTTTTTAAGTTATAAGTAGCGTCTTAAGTGAGTTAAATTCAACGAAGAAAAAAGAAGAAGGAAATATATGCACAAGCGAATAGCACACCATTAACATAAATATGCATCAGCAAAGAATAAAATATGTACATAAATATTATTTCGATATGCGAAGCGTTTTCATGAAATATTAATACATATACATAAATAAAACCAGATAAAGGCACATTCTTTAGGAAAATCCATAAAAGGAAATGCGAAGTCTTTATTATCCAATCCCTCAATAATTCAAAGTTTCTTTGTCAAAATCTTAGGTCGTCAATTGAGCGGCTTTGTATTGGTAAACACATTTATGCAGCGACAATGTCCAAGATTGATTTGCGCCCACAAAAGAAAAACATATTCACCAATTTTCAATTTCCCGCGTATGTGCTGCCATACGACCGGTCGCGATAACGACTGTGCAAACTTCGTCTGTTACAACTATTTACAGTCACGTCTTCATTACCAAGGTATATGTACTTGGAACCGCATCTGCGGGCATGCTTTCCTTTTTTAAGGCAGGAAGTAAACGTGAAATATTTAAATCATCCGTTGCTTTTACCGAAAAATTTCGTAAAATGTATTAAATTACCATCGTTTCTGTTTATTCCGTTTTTCGCATTCCAGTGAAGACGTAAGCATATCATATGAAATGAAAAACAGATGAAGAAAACCGTAAGTATTCATGATAAGATACGATAACAAATTTATTTTGTATAAAAGTATAAACGAAAAGGGCTATCTTCGACTTTAGCCGAATTTTTTTACAGGCGACCTTCAAAACATTTACAACAAGTGTCCACTTAATCACTAAGGTAAGCTAATAGATAAACAGGTAACTAGGCTTCGATTAATAACAACTTTACTGCGAGCTGCGACATATTTATAGCAGAACCAGCAACATCTGTTGTATATTGTGAGTTTCGTTTTTATCGGTGGCGGACGTGTGCCTTAGAGTTTTGCATGTTACGGGGCTGACTAAGAGCGAATATTTCAACTTAATCTATCACTACCAAGTTCGCACTTTAATCTTTCTTTTGAGATTCCCAACGGTTAAGCATTCAACGCATACACAGACTTGGCCAATGACACGGAATCTAATGAAAACAAGGAAGAAGTAGAAATTATAGATTACATCGATATGTTGCCAACGTGAGAACAAATCTAGTAAACTCTCGCCTCTCTTCCTGCACAGGATGGCACAGGATGAAATCATGCGATCATCATAAACGTAAATTCACGCTACACATTCAAAATAAATTAAAATAAGCAAAATTCCCCATCATTCGAAAAATTGCAACATGTCAAAATGGCGAGTCAGATTGAAGTACCTCCTTGCGGTACCTGTGGGTCTTCAAACACTAAATAAATAAATTGACGCTGAGTATAAAGAAAGGGTGCATCAAAATTTGGAAAAATTCCGTTAACAGTTATTTAAAAGTTTCCTGTCGTTAAAAATTAAAATTCCTTTCACCGTTTCTGTTAAAACCGTTCATTAAATCCAAACTTCTGCAAGTAAATACTTTAAGAGTAAACTTGTTTATCAGAACACAGCGATTGAAAACTTTGGCAGAAGTTTTCTTACATTATTTACTTATACATGTATTAAAAAAATTTGAATACAGCATGGCTGAGCTCTGTTAAAAAAATCACCATATTTAATTTCGTTAGTGACGTCATGGCTATAGCGCATTTTTGATTAATATTTACTTGCGCGTCTAGCGTAATAAAACTTTTGATAAAAAAGTTAGCATTCACTGTTGCAACCACAGGCTTTTTGTGTACGCCTAAGCAATCTTAAATCTTGATACGGTAAAACTTCCATTTTTCTCTTATAGCATAACGGATGTAAAGGAAATCATTAAATTTTAATATTTTCTTTAGTCAGTTATATTCTTTACTTCCTTTCAAAAGTTTTACTGAGAGACAGAAACAACCAAATAGTATGAGAGGAGTATAAAGTAAAAAAGAAAATATAATATTATACGTGAATCTTGAGTACCCACCACCCTGTGGCAAACGCGAAAGATAATTTTTCATCGTTTATTTTTTTCCGTCTCTGGAAATCATATCGAAGTTCTTTATATTTTTAAAGGTTTTTCAGGTTTTCCCCTGCCGTGTTCCTCTATATAACTGCAACATGTTCAAATTTGATCTGTCTATTAAACCCGATGTATACACAATTAATCTGAGCTCCTGCTCTCTGCAAATATCAGAATTTCATTAAAAAACAAAGGGCGTGGTCACAAGCAGAACAACTTACGAAGAGAGGAATAGATTCACAAACAGGCGAAAGAACGGGCATAAGATTATAAGAGGTCTTAAAAATCTGCGTAATTCTTTTCATTCACGAACCATAGAAACAATATCAGTGCGCATTGTACTTCAGTTCAAAGACAACTTTTTGCCTATTCTTACAGCATCGCTGACTACACTACTAATCTTGCAGCCAGAGAAAACAAGAAAAAATTAAAATATAAAAAATGAAAAACAAAAATTACCAGCTGATCGCATAGTGTTAACCGATGAGACAAAATATAAAAGAGATAATTAAAACCTATCTTCAAGTTGCTTAAGCTTAAGAGATGAGATTATCTTAAAGAAGCGCTTTTATGGCCTAACAACGTCGCAACGTTATTTTGCTTATGTTGATTGCCCCGCACATTAGTCACGAATCTGAATTTAGGATGATTTTATTATGCTTATAGAAAAGCATTAAAAGCAATAATTTTTCCTAATCGTTTGACAAACATTCTCACATTTATTGCCATAGATTTGGATGAAGACTCTTGAGTCGTATATTGGAAAGTAGTTTGGAAGTCAAGAAACGTGTCTCTATGTATAGGAATAGAAAATTTGAAATCTTTCAATTTGCTCGAGTCTGCTTGCCAACCACTAAACAAAAGAAAGCAAAACTTCTTTCTCACTTGCATGTTGCAGACACTTTCAAATGAAAACAAGGCTCTGTTCACCCAAAACCTGATCAATAAATCGTCGAAGTCTTAAAATCCTGCATAAAAGTTTGAAACCAAGAAAGTAAAGTTTCTTTTTTTAATCATCACTGTAGAGAGAAATGGAAAGGACGTAGTGGTTATAAACAAAACACTAGACAATACGCCAAAAAAAAGCTACGGATATAATAAACAAACGAAAAACAAATTCGAAAGCACAAAGCACTTTACGTTACCCGTAATTACAAGCAAACATGCGGTAATGACGAATAATACAACCGCAACACTAACAACTGCAGGATGATTATTTGCATCGTCAGCAATGCTGGCAGTTGGTAAACTTACAGCAATCATTTGAAAGCAGATGACTGCAAAAACATACACAACACATCGTAATAAGTAAACAACTCTCGCACTGTAATAAGAATGCAAAATGAACTGATGCGATGAAGAAGACATAAACGTCTTCACATATATACACTATGTGAACATACAACAGGTATAAACTGACAACTGTTTTTAAATCAAAGAAATTCGCAATCAGCAACAAAACCCAGGCGTGTAACTCTTTACACAACTCATACGAAATGCTTGATTAGTTTGTAGTATAAGCTGTCGTGTAGAAGAAGGCTGACCACTTTTATTGAAAATTTTAAATATTGGGATTTTAATTGAAAATTACATAAGAAAAACTAGACAAAAAAGAAAGAAAAAACTTTCATTTATTGATGTTGTCTCCAACGCTTGCGGTGTAAGAGACGCCATAAAATCTATGAAGTCAAGCAGAAACTCCTGCACGTCGTCTTGCGGCGAATACTAAACGCCTATCATTCCAGACAATTATCAATCAATTATAGACTTGCTAGCTTGCCACCGTTTCACTCCCATCTACAATTTGTAAATATTTCCTTTCAAAGCTTATATCATTTTTTATCATCGGAAATCAATAGCGAACCTACAAAACTGGTTAAGAATATTTGTATGTTTTATCAACTCTCTGAGAAACACACATTTTTATGTATTGCCTATGGAGTGACAAAACTAGCGTATGCCCTTCTTTTAATGACGTATACCCTAATAAAAAAGTCTACGACGTAGTTTATATATATTAAAGAAAATTCTTCTGAGAGTGCTAATGACTTTGTTGACGTTGCTGTAAAAAAAAAAATAAAATAATGATATTCAAAGTGACACAAAAGGAATAACTACGAGATGCCCTTAGGAGATGCAGTGGCAAAAACTGACAAAAAAGCCAGAAATACATGACACTGTATATAAACGAGCGAACAAAGAGCAACTAGTAGTAGTTAGTTTGGCTATTTACGAGGAGAAAAACAATGCAGTGATTTTTTCGTGGATTTTTTAATGAACCAAAAATTTTTCCTTAAAAAAAAACAGAAATTCCTTAAAACCTCGCCTCGCAGTTGAAGTTCCATAGATTATTTTCATTTAATTTATTTAATATTATCTCAGGATTTTAGTCTAATTTTTTCCTCATGGCGTCTACGCCAAATATATCCTTTCGCAGGGATATATATATAGTAATAGTTCCGTCAGAAAATATGCGTCAAAGGCCGCTTTTTTTTGCTACGTCCGCACTTGGTATCACCTTGAGCGGGCAATGGCCGCTGCTGCAGACGTCGTACGTAATTGACTGTTATGAGCCACTGTTACGGCTCTAGCCGAAGAATGTTGAGCAGGCGGAGCGCTGGTCTGATACCTATTGCTGGAGCTTCTGCGGCCTAAGCTCGGAATTGTCATACATATACTTAGTTCATGTTAATCGTTTGAATTTATGAAACTCTGAGACCTACTCATGTTGTTACGCAATTCGTACAGAACTGGAAACATCTAAAGAGAAGCAAGTTTCAAATTTTCTTACCTTGAACTTACTAATCCATTAATCAAAAATGCGATTTTAAAAAATAGTCAGAATCAGTTAAATTTATTTACCCAACGATTTAAAAGTTAGTTAGTTATCTTCAAAAACGATCCCAGTTTACCTAATGAACTGCCCACACGTAACTAAATAGTTTCTAATTTGCATTGATTGATTTGAGCTCGACAATTAATGAAATAATTAACAAAGCCATGTAAATTTTCCCTGTCAATATAACTTTCAGATTATTACACTGCAACTAACAAAAACTTTGTGGTCTTGGGTTTATTTATGTACATTGCAAATGTCTCGAAGGGTTATTTACGCATTATCTCGAAAGCGTGTAGTGAAAGCAAGTGAAAGCAACAACCATCAAAGAAAAAGTCAACAATGATATCAAAGTTAATTTAAACTTCAATTTAATCTAACCCCCGGACAGCTGATTCAAATTTCAGCCCATATAGAGCAACCAGCTGGAAGCCACAATAAATGATCCTTAGAAAATTAACAAACTTAGTGACAATGTATTCAATGCTTGTTTCACATCGTAAACAAAAGCTTAAACACAACTACATTGTTAAGTAAACGTTGCACAAAGCAAGAAAGCAGACAAGGGATACAACCTAGTGTAGCCAATGCCCATATATGCGTCTGTGCATGTGTGCACAACTTTAGAAACATATTTCACAAAGTCATAACGAAATAGAACACTGGGTCGCATCAATAGCGTATAAAAACAAAGAGAGGATAATAGAAATATTGCGAAATTCTAAACTAATATTAACGTAATTTCACTGAAAACTTGCCATAACTACCTCAACACGACATCATTATGTGTGAATAAAGCGCTCTCACTGTTAATGACCACACATTTTCCCGCCGCCGCGCTTTCTGCCCCTCGGGCATACTTCTCTCTGCTACGCTGTAAAGTTGCCTTGCAATTAATTACAAGATTTTAACACAAGATTAGAACCAGAACATCACCAATGCCATCTTGAGAAACGATTTAAAAAGTGCTGTCTGCAAACTCGGGTAAAAGTAACTTTCTCTCTCTATCAAAGGACATTTTTTTAAATTTAGTATTTCATAACAATATTAAGAACAGCTGCGCTTCAAATTATTACAGCTGATCTCGTAGACAAACTTCGTTGAATCAATAGGAAAAAGAATCAATGCGAAAACATTTTAAAAGATTCCCTCGCTGAATTCCACCCGTTTTGCGGGTCATTTTATCAATTTCTATAAAAAATTTGTTGAGACTTCTGCTAAAAAAGTTGAAAGGTCAATATCTGTAACCCATAATCAATGTTGAAGGTAAAATTGAAGCAAAACGACGTCCGTTTAATAGCTGATCGTTGCTATATACATATTGTACTATACTGAAACATTTTACTTAAAAACATTTTACTTAGAAAATTGCTCGATACCTTAGTAACTTTACAAACGTTTCGTAAAGAGGACAAATTTTCATGGCATTTAATTGCGATTCCACTTTAAATTTATTTACTTTAGTGCGTGCAGTCCATTCGTCGACATTGAAGTCTAATACTGCTCATGCAATTGCGTAACTCAAGCGTATTATAAATTATACGAATAAGAAAAACTGAAAAAGAACGCATAAAGGGCCTAAAGGACGATTATGTAAATTTCCACAAACAAATAAAGCTGATGTATATATGCTGGTAACATGCACTCATCATAACTACGTCGAAACGTCTGTGAACGTATCCCCCCCTTAGTTGCTCAAAATATGTAATTTCTTCTTAGTTATCTTTTCTATGTCGACAGTTATAATTTATTGCATGATATAGACTTTCTTTATAGAATTTTTATATCATTTAACTCTTTACCTTCAAGTTTAGTGTATGCGAAAACTCGGAGCGCGCAATATGAACCCATAAATTCTATTTAAATATCATGTCTAGAAAGAAGTGAAGTCTTCTTAAAAATGTAAGTTTATGTAATTAGTACTTTTTCGCCCTTTAAGCAATGCCATTTGTTTGCTTAGCGATTATGTAATTGGCACGATTTCGCCTTTGAAGCGCTGTAATCTATTATTTCAAAACGGTATACAATTTTAAAGTTCTTTAAAAGTTTTTCGAGGATTTTGCGGTTGTGAAAAATTTAGAATTGGACTAATAAAATATCGACAATGTAATTTTTTGTTTTCCGTTAAATCATATATATATAAACATTCGTTATGAAAATAAGAAAAATTATAATTTTTAATTAGCGTTCATTTTCTTAGGTTGAAAAGTAATGGCACAAACACAGCAAACAAGCAAGCAAGAAGCGAAGCTACGCACCTTCGTCATTAAAAGTTGAAAGTTTAGAATGTGAAGTTTGTTTCCACGATAAGGAGCAAATTGAATAAGCAATTAAGTAAGTAACGTACAGATGCGAACTAAGAATTTATGTATATGTTCGTTATGTAAGTAATAAGAGCATGCTGCCAACAAACGGTAAGTTGTGGAAAAATTGAAACTTCTCAGAAATATCTTAAACACTAAAAGTTTAAGTTAGGCTCACGTCAAGAACACTTGGAAGAATTTAGCATAAACTAAACGATAAGAAAGTTCTTTGAAACTCTTTTTACGGAAAGTGCTACACAAAGACTAACATTTGCGTGATTACGCAACTGAATAACGTTTTTTAAATACGCATATTAACTGCTTATAAACTCAATAATTATCAATCAATTCAATAACATCTACCTCCTACCATGAAAACCGCTGCCATTACACTTCGTAATTGCAATGCAAGAAAAAGGTAAGAAAAACTTTACGTCCATCAATGAATTTATAAGATTCCGAGAACTAGTAAAGACATTTAAGTATTTTGAAAAAGTTTCAGAACGCTAGATTCAATTCAATAGATTCAAGATGTATGCATTCAGCATACAAAGGAATAGTAAAAGTTCACTTACCTGGAACCGATTTTGTATATGTGCTCTCCAGGTTTACTTTACAGTTAACTAGCCCGTAAAACTTTCCTAATTCAATTTACTTTTTAACCGCCGAACCGAAACCGAACCGAAACCGAACCGAAACCGAACCGAAGCCGGACCGAAAATTATTGTCTTAACTTGACGTGTGGTAATAAAACAATGTAATTATTTGCTCATTGTTATCACTTTTTCCTTTCAGAAATTAATTTTTTTCTCTATAAAGATTATTTCCTATTTTTTATAATGTAACAGTTTACTTGTTTTTTTTTCAATGTCTTTGCTAATGTACTATTGGCGATATTTTTGCAACAACAATAAGAAACACTCTTACACACCCACGCACGACATTTGCCAAAGCCACCGAGGTCTGATAACATGAATTAAGGAAAGACCTATTAACTCTGCAATTAGTGGTTGGCCACGAAAAAAGGCATAAGGCTCAGGAAATTTTGACAAAGGCACTGAGACCCGAATACTGATCATCTACTTTTCAAAACGATACCGTTAAATAATTAAAGAAACAAAAATAACAAAATATAATCAAGAGTAAGAGACTTTTCTAGAAACGCAGAACGCAATTAATTTAATCACGAAGTGAAACAGCGGCGTAAAACTTCGCATCATTTTAATATCACTTCTACCTACTACTCTTTCACTTTTGCAATTGAATTTCTAGCAATGATTCTGTAATGATCGTGGACGATTTCGTTGATTACAGTAATTGAAACTAATTGAGAATACGGCAAGGAGTACGGCATGCGAGACTTACCTGAAGTTATTTCGTAAATCAAGTGAACACTTATAGTGTAGACGTCTAGAGTTGAAGTGTTCAAGCGAAGTTTCCTGCGAAGAAAATCAAACAGGAAATAGTACACAATGAAAATTTTCCTCGTTTCAAAATTCAATTGCAATTTATCCCCGTCAAATCGAGTCGTCTTCGTAGGGTCGTCTTGCCGACGTCTTGCTTAAATTTTCCTTTAATCTTTAATGCTTTATATTATCCGCTAAACAAAGTTAATTTATTTGCTACTATTTGTTGCCGAACTTTGGCATGTTTGAGCCGGTATAATGACGATCTACATCGAGCTGTTACCATGCGTGCTTCTTTGCTAGATGTGCACACACTTTGGTGTCCATTTTTTCTTTCTCTAATTTGTTTATTTGTATATATGCAGTAAATAAACAAACAATGCAGGCCAAAAACTCTTTTCTGAAACGAAGTCACGCGCAAGAAAAAGTTTCTATTTTGAGAAAGTAGTTTGTTTGGAATTAAAAAACTTTTAAAACTATGGCCAGAGCAACAAAAAAAAACTATGTGTACGTTTGGTAATAAGAATATGATATACATTTCCTGTTTAATTGTTATCTTTATACTTGAAAACACAAAAGTAACTACAGCTGGCTTAGCCTTTACTCCATGTACGCAAAACAGCTTCTGAAGTCTTCTCAAATTGTTTGACCTTAATTTTGATAATTAGTTTTTCACTAATTATTAATAAGAAAAAAGTTTAAATTGCACATCTTCGTGAAGCACGTTCCAATATATTACAACACACTTTTGTCGATAAATAAACATACGCGTGACAAAATAAAAAAAATCTCCTTAAAAATCAAATCAACATAAAATTCGTAGGGTACTTCTTGCCCGTAAGATAAAGTGTTTGCCGTCCAACTTAACAGCCACTTCCATAATGTTTTTCCCTTTTCTTCCTACGCAAAAGTAAGTCAAACGGCATCCACCAGATCGCTAGAAGGAGAAATTGTAATTTTTATTCGGACCGCACTATCGTATTACTTGTAACATTTCTTCTAAACCTTTAGTTAAAGAGTTTAAGGTTTAGTAAAGAACATATACATTGTATAGGGCACGAAGTGTATGTGTTGCAAACGGAATTGCAAAACTAGCATGCCCGTTTTTTTGCGGCGAATATTAAATTTACTTTCGTATTCGTTTCTGCTCGACTTTTCCTGCTTGCTTGAAATTTGAATAATAATTTTAAAATTTACATTCAAGGCATAGCGCACTTCCTCCAGGAAATTATAAAAATGTATATCTTCGCACATACTAAGTTCGATAATTTGAATATTGAAGAGGAAAAGAACGACGCTTGTGCAACACTTGAGCGAGAATACAAAAGATGGAAAGCATATCATTGAAGAATAAAAATGCAGACAAATTTAAAAAAGCCCTGAAATTAAATACGAATTTTAAGTACAAATTATTAAATTCTTCCATTTCCTTGAATTTGGGCGGAGAGATTCGTTAAGCAGTAAAGCTTCCATCAAAGTGCACACCCATTGGTGCATCCATAAATGGTAGACCTGTTTGTTGAATATCCCTCTCCCTGTTGCAGCCTATATCTTTTTCTCTATCTCTCTCTCTCTAACTACCTTTCTCTTTCCTTTCCCTTTCAAAGCGTAGGCTCTTAAGTATACGGTCACTTCGATACTCCGTAGTGGAATCTTTTAACTTTTTTCTTTCGTTTTGTTAAAAGAATCGCATGAGTTGTTGTGAATTCATATGAAATCTCGAATCTGCAAGTCATACGTCTAATCTGATCAGCCCCAATCTCAGCAAAGGTAAGATTTAGCTATGTGCTTAGGACTTACGTCAACAAATGCAAAAAACCAGATATAATCTGTTGGCATAATCCAAGCGAAAGTGTTTAAAGTGTATCCTCACTCACCACGGACACCCAACAGAACCCATGACAGAATGCAATTTTAAGCATCGCCATATATATATATGTAAAATTATTTTACACTTTTTATCAACCGTTTAACTCCAGTCAATAATATCTGTTGTTCGTGTAAAGCCAAGTTATTCCGTCCCGGAATGTGTGAAAGCCTACTTAGGCATTGGCAGCTGGAGTGAAGTATATTCGAGGTCTTAAAAGCGAAATTTGTTTAGTGGAAAACTAACAGCACATTTTATTCACTTTTTCAATAATGATGGGGAACTTAATGGCTACACGCAATTACATTCTCAATAAAAGCATTTTTTTAAGCATTTTGATGCAATTAAATTTTTTAATAAAAATCGGAAAAAAGTTTCAATCACACATTGAAAATGAATTTCAATTCACTTCTGTTATGTGTGAATACGAGCAAGTGTTCGATTGCTTTAGCAGCAAAAAAGGAAGGTTTCAATGTAAAAAACAATCGTTTTGCGTAAAACAAACATGCAATCGCATTCCATATGTTTATCCACATTTGCTTACATACTCATATAATTTTATTGTTTTTTTCTTGCACAAATAGTTGAAAATGCTCCGCAATTTAGAAACAATTGCTTTCGATGCACTGCATAGGAAAGAAAGAAATAAAAAGCGAAATGATATTCGTTCAAGAATTGGGTAAAGACACGGAGAACGTACAACATTTTTAAAGATTTATGATGTACTTAGGGAGATTATCAAAAGCAAATTTCTATTGTTTATGAGTTGGAAAGGACTTTGCTAAATTTCATATGACTGAAGCATATAGACGAGAACGTAACGTACGCATAAGCTCTTTAGGTTTAATTGAATTTCTTCTTGTCAAAAAAAAGTTTATTAAGTCGTATAAGTAAAGCTACGATTTAATTGCAAATTGATTTACGGTAGTTTCGAAAAAAATTCCCCAAACACTCTCTAAATATCATAAATTGTGAAACAAAGGCATTGAACAGCATTGCTTTAAAATTTGAAACGAGAAAAAAATAACATTTAGGATATATTTTTGGTACCCATCGTTTGCTCGTTCCTGTACGCCCTTCAGCAAGGGCTAAAGTGAACAAAAGAATCGATGCATTACAAAAATTAAAGAACGGAAGAGATTGCGTTAACAACTCAACCATTGCAAATAAGTCAATAACTTGGCCAAAGCATAATCACATGGCCGTAATGATCAATATCTAACCTAACCTACCTAGGTAAGACAATCATTTGAAATGACGCATAAATTATGCATAAACATTTGCACTTGCATCGTAGAATATGCTCAGCGCACACACAGCGTCGCGTGTCAATAGAAAAAGCGGGAATTTTAGAAAATTAAATTAGAATTGGTTATGTAATCATGCTTTTATGACGCGATTTTGCTCACTCTATTCGTTCGTGTGTAACGTTCTGTCATCCTCTGGCTATGTTGTGTTAAAATTCGTAGTCATATACTGCGATTGGAAGGTTTATGTTGGGTTATGGCATTCGAATACGACATAAGTGAGTGCACGAGCAGTACAACCATATGTCCGAAATTATGACTAAGCGAGCACGATTTCGTGCTTGTCTTGTTTTCTGCCTGTTCTCCGTATGGACACATTGAAAATGGCATCGAACGCTCTCCCAATAAGTTTTCCTTTCACCACTGGCTTGGCTGCCACAGTACAATTATTTGCCTGAAAATATGCAAACTGGACACAGGTCTAATTAAAATAAACGCAAGCAAATGAAACGAAAAATGAAATGAAAATATTTAGAAATGTCAAAATATGAAAATACATAAAAATGCCGTTTCACTCGTTACAAAAGTGTAATAGAGAAGATTATTGTAAATTTCAAAAAACATTAAATTAAATTTTACGAATGCAAGCAATAAGATAACACAATTTGTACGTCAACGAATACGTTCCAGTACGCAGACGTTAGTGTCGCTTTCATAACAGAAAGTATGTAAAAATCGAATTTTCAACATCCATCACTTACATATTCCAGAGCTTTGCACCAAAGCTAGTGCAAAGGTATGTGCGTATGTATTAAAAGACCGGTGAAAAAAATTTTATTTTTATTGAAAGAGCATTTCATTAACATAATGAATTCTCGTGTACGTAGACTCAGTCACCGATAAATCTGACCAGATTAAATGAGAGCCAGCAGACGTTTGTAAATGATTTAATAAATTCTGATAGGACATGTTTCGTTTCAAAATAAAAACTTCTCTCTTCTTTGGAACGTGTGTACACGTAGTTTACATTTCAAAGGGTTCTCCGCTAATAGCATTCAGTCAGATGAAGATAAACAGATATTATGACATTTGCTTCGTCTTTTTTTTTTGTACAGGCGAAGATACATTTTTAGTCAAGCTAGGAAACGTCAATATTTTCTTCGGAACATCTACATAGACATATGTGCGATTATTTGAAGAGAAATTTTGTTCTTTTTTGTGTTCGAGTCAATATTTTTTTGGTTCATCAACATAACATCTAAAAGTTACAATATTTTTCACTGACTGTAAGCTTTTAATCCTTTGCTTAAATGCTTTAGAAGACCTAAAATAAATATTTGATGTGTTGTTTTCCTCTCCTTCAGTTTTCTGCATCATTGTTAGCCGCAAACTTTGTCCAGTGAGAGATATTAGTTTGCGAACGTAGACTTCAGTCTATACAAGAACACAAACGAATAAATGAAAAATTTTGAAATTTAATCTTTGGCATGAAATTTGGGAAATGGGAATGATTTAGTTATGGCAAAACCACAACCTTTGTGGCAAATATCCTTTGAGAGCTAGCTTCCTTGCACATAAAGTTGAATCCATCAGAACAAATAAAATATACGTTTTGCGCAAATAAAAATATTTCTTAATTAAAACCGGTGACAAATATTTTTTACATTATTTTGGTCCTGTCGTTTGCAAACGTTCGCATACATGGCGCTTACCTATTGTTTGTCTGCTTGCACCAATACAGCCAAGTGAGCAGCTATTGGAAATTGTGTTACAATAGGACAAGAAACCTCGAGATGGAAAATCAATTTTTATCACTTCACGTCATTTATACAACGAAAAAGGGACGTGAGAAAACCTTATACTCCAACTCCACCTACTTATTTTCATGCTTTAAAAAAAAAGTTCGCAGTTCAGAAATTAATTAAACGTCATCCATTAAAGATGAAATTTGAAATTCTATCGCGTTAGACTAAGGTATGGACCTGACATATGGACGGATAGACGCGTGTCTCTTAATTAACTCGAAACTTTCGAAAACAAATGACTCCTCTAACAAACGAAAAACGTTTCGCCAAAGATATCGCTCTATTTGCAGGTACACAAAGACGAACAAGATTGATTGAAATTATTTAAAAGTGAAAGCAGACTTTGCGAAAGGTCTCGTTTCAAATTATTTGTATAAAATATGTTGAAACAATGTTTTGAGAAGATTTCAAATCGTTTGTGTAGTAGTAGAGATCGCTGTCTTTAGCAGTTATGTTGTTGTTGTCTTTAGCTCATCGCATAATCACTTTATTCACATCGTGAAGCTAATGTTTCTCCCCCCAGCACATAGTATAACGGTAAAGTGAAAGTGATTCTTACCACGAGGAGAATTTTGAGGAGCTATGGTGCCTATCGCATGCATAAAACTACAATGACTAGAATTTAATAAATGTCACGTCGATTAACTAATCAAAACTATTTTTGCACCGAATTTCCAAAGGGCTTTGCTATACGTATTGCTGTCAAATTTGTGAAACGCCGTATTTCGTAGATTTGTGTGGTGGCAAGCGTCAGCCTTCTATCCTATATAAACTACATATTTCTCAAGCTTTGACGATTAAAGATGAACGGTTTGGCCGATTAATCCTTAATAGTTAACAGTTAATAGAGAAGCTTAGTATTTTTTATAAGCAATACTTCAAAAGAAATGATCACCACAACTATACGCGTTCCATACACTATTCAACCTTAGCAAGTGTCTGCAAATTGATGGCCTAACAAATTCTTTTCCGTCGTTACTTCGCGCGCAATATCTGCCTCTTACCTGCTGACATAAAAAAAAAGAAGGTTATCTCTGACTTTAATCGAGTTTTGTTATTGCTGTCAGTTAACTGCACCACCTCATCGGTTTCAAACACAATTTGTGTAAACCAGTAGCCCTTATGTCTACTACAATTTATAAAAAGACTTCGACATATTCCAAGTTTTTCAAGATACCGTTTTAGTTTTTTTAGCGCCTGTGGAAGCATTTCCTAGTAAATTCGCTCGATTTTCAAACTTGCAGTAATTATAACAAAAAATGTAGACTCGCAACCAATCTCATAAAGACTGTTCCATATGCATATGTATTTCTGTCTATCTACGTTTAGTGCGACGATGAAGCGATGTGAAGATAGCCCGCTAAGATAACTCACGGTTGCGAGGTTTACGTCCTCACTGACAACTTTGTGTCGTGAGCTAAAAAATATATTTTACTTATACGTATCATAATAAACATCTCATGTTATGTTCAGAAGATCAAAAAAGACTGCTTCAGTCACTAAATGTAACGGCAGCATAATGCAACTTAAATATTTCCTAAAGACATGTCACGCGGAGTTATCCCCGTGCAATGTTTACCAACTTATTTAGTATTTTAGCAGTTTTTAGCAGTATTTGATGGCGACGCCTATAGCTAGACTTGGTAATAATGAACTCTTGAAATCCAGATGAGACCTTCAATTTTTTCGATATGTATGGACGTTCTGTCAAGAAGCTGTGGTAAGTCCCTCCTTCCTGTTTAGCATTTTGTAATTTTGCTCCCACTACGCATACACTTTAAATATTAACAAGTAACGATATTTTTTTTGCATTTTCGCAAACATAACGCATGGTTTACGTTTTGATATGAGTGTGTATTTGTATTTATTATTTTCGTTCAATTTTTTTAGTCATTATGTTTCCGTTTTCGATGTCGTAAACTTATTAAGTGTGCCTTGACATGGGCGGATGTAAGCAAAGGTTAGCACGGACAAAAACGTCATGCCATAGGCACGGCGGGTTATGTTCACGTCAACGACTTTTAAGGCATCTGCTTAAAGCCATTTTGTATGCATGCATTTGTGAAACGATGCGCCTACACCTACCTAAATATACATACATACATACGCTTGCTTACGTTCAATTATGCACGTTCAATTAGAATTCAGTTTTATTGTTTGCAAAGTCATTTGGCAACTGTGTGCACGATTGTAACGTTCGCTTCTTCTGCGTTCACCTCTACCTTTCATATGCGTTATCTTTGCTTCTATTCAGTTGAATTGGGTTCAAGCATGCACAACTGTTCCAGAGCACTCACATTCATAAAGACTACGTATTTGTTGTCTTTAAATAGCCATTATTATGCCACTTTTGTTGCTCGAAGTGAGAATGAATAGTTTTTTAGTATGGCATTTAAGAGACCATTATGGGGCCATAATTGAAAAAGACAATTAATTGTTCTTTAATAATCCGTGGAATAATCTTTTAATAATTTTATTTCTATTATAATTTTTATATCCGATTCCACTCGTTACACTATATCGTTTAAGTATTCGTCAATCACAAACAACACTTTGGAAATGCGAACTCATAATACCGAAAGGGAAAAAGAGTATCGTATTTTAAACTTGAGTTAAACTTGAGTTAAACTAAGTTTAGGAATCAATTAATACAACGTCAGTCCGACCAAACGTTTTACGCAGTGACATATTTCACCGCTAATGCTGTTTTTGAGTATTCATCTCAACTAACCTTTACTGCTTTGCATCAGTCTTCTTTTAGTTTTTCAACAATGGATGCCACCAAGTCGGCTCTTAATTGCTAAAGAGCTATACATAAGTAACATGGACCGTATAAACCAAGTATCACATGGATTTCTTTCCAGCAGGCCGCTGAGAGCGATGTTTCATGTGAAATATTTCGGATTTTAAGATTCGCTTGCCAAATGTTTAAACGTAAGATTTGCTTTGTCTTCGCATAGCTTTTCGCTATCATTTGCGCTTGCTTCAAAAAAAATTGATTGAAAATTGATCGATTTAGCGCTTTTTATGGATCGCTTGTAAGCTCTTTGGATAACTGCAAAAAAGAGGTGGAGGAGAAATATTTCTGATAGCGCTTGACACAACGCTGGCAAACGTGACATGGCCAGGGTGTAAAAGATGTATTGTTGAACTCTACGCACCTCCGATGACGTAAAAAGGAGTAATAAGTTGAAACAAGATTCCTGGTGTGATCGAAAACGTGTTTTATCCTGGAAAAATATCGTGCATTCAGATCGTATTGCAGCCATATCGTATCTACCGTTATCGTTACACACTTCCCCGAAAAGTGTGAAGTTGATTGAATTCGAGCTCGCAAGTAGAATGTAATAAAAATAGCAAGCCGTAGGGATTCAATAATCGTTCTAAGCCCAATTGGTTGTTTTTTTCTTAACTTTGGCGCACATTATTTTATGCAACATAAAAAGTAACCGCAAATATAGTTGCATTTTATATTAATAAACAAATAGCAGCACAAATAATATTTATATAAAAATTCCGCACGCCAACATAATTACGCCGCAATCCATTTAGTTTTTACGTATGTGCAGAGTTTATTAACATAGAAAATCCTTTGATCCCTTTAGTGAAACTGAAAACATTTAATATTTTATAACAACATTTCATTATTAAATAAGTTAATTAAAAAGTTTATGTTGAATAATTTTCAAGCAAACTTTGAAACGAGAGAAACAAATCGTTTTGATTTTTTCTTCAAAGCAAATTAAAGAGAATTAAAAGCTTACACAGCGATATTCTCATACGTTTTATGGAAGAAAGAACTTTCTCACAGTAAATTTAAGAAATAATAACAAGAAAATGAGTTTAATATAACTTGAAGCAAAAAGATTTTAAAAACAAGTATGAAACACTGGAATGGGACATGGCCCACCATTAAACACTTTACATCGCTCTACCCTTATTCATATACACATACATACCGACCTTTGAGATGTTATATGGAAAGTGATTAAAAATGTCGATCGGTACAGCAAAAAGTAGGCCTATCTGAAGTGCTTCTGGGTGTTGCACACACCCGCCCAAACTTGATATACCCTTGTCCCACAAGTGGTGAAGGTTACTTCCAACAATAAAACAGTGCATTTAACACCATTTCAAAGGAGGTGATAAAAATCCATCAGTATAAGAGAGAAGAAAGAAAACCAAGAAGACGAGGAGTCTCCTACTCTTGATTTGGGAACAAACAGAGCGCAAATAATAAGCACACCTTGTGTGATATTAGATACAAAATTTATCAGACATCGTTTAGTAATAAGATATGTTTCATGTGGAAAGTCAGCCTCTTTTTTAGGTCCATGTTTTCATTAAAAGTAAAATTTCGTTGTATGAGCTTCGAGCACGAGAAGCTAAATAGTTATCTAATAATTGTAATAACGATTTTAAATAAGCCAGTATACGTATATATATATATATATATCATCATATATCGATGCAGAAGCGGTTCTATTAAGACATGAGACGAAATAAAAAAACTAAGTAACCATTACTAAGAATACCAAGAACCGGATCATAACAGAATGCACAAATGCCTCAACAGCCACAGGGGCTTAGCGCTTAAAAAGAAAATCCATCAAAAATATTGTGAAATTCAACATTTAATTAAAGAAACGTGAAGGTATCATAAGTTGGTCAGCTTGAAGCAACTTTTTGACATTTTCTTATTCTTTCAGTTGCGCTTAGGGAAACTTCAGGGGTCTCCAGAAAACAGAATTCGAACCTTGATGCACGAAAATTTCATGATTTGCAAAAGTTTAACGTACTTTTGTTTTCCGCATTTGTTTTTTCTCTCATGTTTGTTTTGTGTTCTAGCCTGAGAAGGAGTACACACAGTGTCAGGACAACTTTGAAGCACAAGAATTGCATACACACATTTTCTTATAAAGGAAAATTACATAACTATCATATGAGTTGCTTAAGTCGACTCACATCTGCATTAACTTGTCAGGCCACGGCCGAATATATAAGAGAAACTTTCAGGAGTAAATCATGCATCTGCTCACTGTTGATATAAAAATGGAAACAAACTAAAATTTCCTTTCAAGTGCTGGGTTTGCTAAATAGCACTTACGTAAAACAAAGCGAAATAACCTCTAATGTCTTGTTCTCTTATTTCTATTTTCTGTCTTCTTACTTTCAACCGTGCCGTTGGCTCCCGAGTTTGGTTTGTTTTTGTGTTTCCCGTACAAAAGTAAATTTAAATATATACATATTTATGTACAGCAGTATGCAAAACTCATGTAATGCATTAAAACGTTAAGAAGCTAACCAAACAACGAGCACTATCCGTGCAATCACTATTGTTTTGTGCAAGTTAAGCCAAACAATGGACAACGTGAATAAATGTCTTCATAAGTAATGAGGTTCTACTGGAGTTGTATTATTTTAAGGAAGTATACAGCTGTGTATTTACAAAATGTTGTCTGTTTGTCTGCCTTTTCGTTGATATCATGTTCAAGTTGTATTGTAATTGTGTCAGAAATTCCAATGTAACGACTAAACAACACCGGTTCATGAACACTTTTATATTAAGCGAAAACATTGAAGACTTTTAGAGAGAGAGAGAGAGAGAGAGAGAGAGAGGGCTAAGGATTTATAGAGCCATTGACTTATTTTGTCCTAGAGTAGTAATCACACACAGTCATCTTCCTCTTTACTCTCTTCTCACGTCGGTGTCGAGCGAAGCCACACGTATTTAAGTCTTAATTATGTTACCATAAAAAGGGTAAAAATTTCAACGAATGTACGTGGAGTGGTAGCATGCATGAAATTCTTTATAACTTTGCGCATTAGTTTGATTCATTTGTTCTCCTGATCGTTAGACCAAAGTGAAAAATTACTTTTTTGCATGCGTTCTTTTGCCTAAAGGCATAAGCTTTATACGCTATTGCATTCCTTATCAAACAGATATGTGCATTTAATTATTTATTTCGTGTTTTTTTTTTTCGAATCAATGGCGAAAATAAAGAACACCATGATTAAAACTATCTTGGAAATATTTTACTTGCCCGCAACGTTTATGTAAAACGAGGCGTAAATCACTAAAGGAAATTGTTCTACGCTAGACACTAGTCACTAGGCAGATAGTTTTCGAAATGTTTTTCACGCTTTTTCGCTAAATTAAGTATAAGAATATCCCAAGATATCTTCATTTGATCTGTAGAGCTTAACTGCTGATAATGCCCGACTTTGATAATGAATGACTTGAATTTTTTAAGAAATGCTCAAATAACTTAAAACACTTACCTATTTTACGTTAAAGCAATTTCTCAAAGACGACGTGTTAAGTTATTTCAAAGTGTGTTGTACAGGATTTTGTCTTTGAACAATTTCTTCTTTTATTGGCTTTTTATTTAAGATTCCTAACCATTATTTCTTCCTCTCCTTTGTCAATATCGGACGAAAACCTAAATCCAAGTAGTTTTTGTTGTTAATAGCTTCAATTGTTATTATGTGTTGTTATGTGTTAGTAGGTAGAGACGCTACTGTACTTATCACCTTCATCAATACTCAAATTCAATGTATGAGGTTTGAAAGAAGACTAAATCCACCTAAGAGCGCATTCACGATGGCTAATAAAAGGGATAAGAAACAAGTAAATAAATACGCGAAAATTCCTTAAAGAAGGCAAATACTCCTATCTGTCACGAATTTAGCGAAAACAACAGTATTTAATGTGAGAAAATTTTCAAACGTGCCTGATTAAACGAGCTTCGCAGACCTGCTCCAAAATTTCGCTACACCATACCTTTGTTCCTTGCCTGACTTCGACATTATTTTACACACGAAAAGTATCGTGCAAAGCTTTATGACAAATTATTGTAAAACACGTACGTCATAAATGAAAAGTAAAAGATATGGTGAGATATAAATATTTTTGACGCCAATTTTATTTCTTCTGAAAGCAAATGTTTCGTTACCATAGCCACTATTAAGAAAGTGACCCCAATATAATTTATTAACATTACCGCACGGGATATATAAGATACGTATATTAGCATGCGATGGTGACGCGGTAGCTGTAATTGTCATTCTCGGCCATTCTTCAACTATTATATAGGAAAACAAAGTTCAATTTGCAAGCATGTCTACAGATTCGCCTAAGCTTAGTGAAGCTAGAAAATCAGGCTTTTGTGTTTTTTTCTCTTTTCTATATGTCATTGAAGAGTGAACAGGTATTTTTATAAGGTAGCGTGATTTTATGTGTCAATGCCAACATCTAGTTTAGGTTACTTTTGCAGAGTTGGATGCTCGTGTTCCCATTAAAATGTGCAGTGTGGTCGTCATTAAAAAATACGAAAAGAAGGAAATCGGGTGAATACTAAAATATTCATAATTATATTTCTTGTTCGCAAGGATGCACGCAATATTTTACTGAAATGTAAGTCGAAGGATTAAAAAACATTTTAATTATTATGCTTTACACAAAGCTTTATATAAGATTTTGCTTCTGTTAATTTTTTTAGTTCATTTTACTTAATTTCGTCTTTATTAAGCAACTCTTATGAAAAATCCTATAAATATTATAGAGAGGTACATAAGGAATCAACAGTGACTTTTACACCATAACGGGACAGAAAAAGTTTCTAAACAGTCTGCTTTCATAGGCGACTAATATTCAACTGAGCGCAATAATTTAAAAAGTACATAAGGACGCACATCTAGAAATTCCAAAGATTTCCACTGCGTAAAACCCAGAGTTTTCCTACTGAGAATACTACTAACTTTAAACAGTAGAAAATCGCAGGTTGTTGTCTCGATTTCTGAAAAGCACCTACTGATAAAATGGCCAATATTTTGCTTGCTGTAGCTTGTAATAACTGAAGAGAAAATAAGGTTTACGTGAGGCATAATTGAATGAAACGATTCTACATAAATATGGCAGGTCTTTATAATTTCAAGTTAGTAGCTAATGCAAATCTGGAAAACTACTAACAGCCGCATCCTTTTATATCAGCTTAGATGCGAGAAAGGAGTACAGGGCAAGGAAAGACAACACATAAAGCCATAAGAACGATCGAGACGAATATTAACTTCTCATGTAATTCATTGAGTTTCTCATTGCTGCAGTTCGTTGCTGGGAAAACTCTTAGACTTAGGCGTCTAGCGAACCACTGCACGCAATCTATCAGTTCAAATAAAAACAACTTTTTAAATCCTAATACATAATGTAGGAGATATCTGTACGTATACAACTCTTCAGACATGTCCGAATCTGTTAAAATTCGATATAGCTTCAGAAAAAATTTGCTCTACTCAATATCGTTTGGCTGGCCGCGGATATCGGTCTGAAACTCCTTTAAAAATTTTATATAAAAATGATCGCAAGCAACTGGCTTTTAATTACAGAAAACTCACCATAAAAATTTCCCCAGAATGAAACGTAACTTTCCTCTTCTTTAGTGCTCTTTCCAATAAAATGTAACGAAAAAAGAAACTTTATTCCGCTTACATTTACGTTTTATTTTTTTACTCAGTTTTTTTAGTTTTACAACAAGTATGTTTTTCTCTATAAATGGTCTTGTTTTGTATATATATATAATAAAGATGCTTCATAGGCATCTTGTATAAGGGATGATATACACATAGGTTCATAAATTACCAAAATTACCGATATACATCTTATATTATTTGACATGTTTTTATCTTACGTAACTATAAATGCATTTATTTGCCCAGCAATTAAGCAACGCTTACTTGCCTAACTTAATCTAATATTGTATATATATATGTATAACGGAAAGTTAAATGTAATGCATGAAAGTGTTTACGTGCGCGTCGGCAATATACTAATTGCTAATCATCGGTACGTATTGCGCACCAACTCGCATTCGCTTTTACCTAAGCATTATGCCTCTATATGTTATGGGATTTTCATATATTTTATAAACATATTTTTATGTCCACGATAGCACACATTACGCAATGCAAACAACATGAATGGGTTACAAAACCTTTTCATAGAGACCCTAGCGTTTCGTATCCTTATTTTAAGATATCGTTATCCTGCTTAAGTACAGGCAGGCACAAATAATGAAGAGCATACCGTTACCATATGTGAGTAGCGATAATCCGAATTTATCGGTTATGAGCTATTCTCATGAAGCGGGCTTTCATTGTTGCAACTTTCTGACTTAGAACGCCTTTTGAAAAAGTTGGACTACGCACCATGCCATCCAATTGACGGAATGCTCATATATGTTTATAAATCGAGCTGGTGAGCACCTTCCTAAAAAACAAGAGTCGCCAAAAAGATGAGCTTGCGAGACCCAGTTTTATGATCTGTCCCTTTAAAAAAAAAAAAAAATAGAAAAAAGAAGCTGCATGTGTATGTGTATGCTGAAAACTGATTAGAGCCGAATATTTTAGCTGCACAGCTGAAAGTTAAATTTGTACAGATTTTATCATAACAAATATTCTAAAATATATTATTACAGACTGCCACTATATAAGTACGTGCATTTATACAAATCTTTGATATTTTTCAATGGAGTACAACCTACATCTACCCGCTCTCATGGCTAGACATATCTGAAAGGGAAACATTCATAGCCATTAGTTAATATAAAAAAAAAAAAAATAAAAAAATATTAGGCAGTGTTTAGGATCGAGATTTTCGATATCTCAAGCTATGAAATTTCTCTTATGCTGATTACACCTCACTGATTGCACCTTAGAGCAAAGTCGAATCGAAAAGAAGTTCCATTGAGCCTAATTTTCGTTCCCTTTCCGCATTCGAAGAATATATAAACTAAATCTTTTAACATTGTTTTTGTTTAAACATGTATAAGTTACTTGCCTTTATGCTATTTTTGTTCATATCCTTATGCTTGAAATATTATTTTAATAATTGTAAAAATCTTTGGTTTTTAATTAACATGTAGATCACTTTCTCAGCTTAAATGAGAGATTTTCGATAGCGTTTACTTGACATAAGCAAGAGCATCATAGATATTTCATGATGTAAAATGTAAATCATTTACACACGTTTCGCAAATGCATTTGAATAAGAAATATTTAAAATGAATTCATTATAATAAAGTAGGCAGCAGCGATAGTCGATGAAATGCTCTTGGAAATGCCGTTATAGTCAAAACAATAAATAATGCCAGTGAACCGTCGATTTTGTTATGCGTTGGCGCTGAACTGTGAACTGTAAACAAAGTCAAAGAAGATCGAAGAAAATATAAAAGTTTTTAAAATTTATAAAACATATTTACATATATATTTTCGTTATCATTGTCAAAGTCGAATATACAATCAATTTCAAGGTCATGAGGAATAAAATCAAAGTTACTATGTTATACCTCGACTAACAATTCAATAGTCGCGTTTTTCAATCTCAAGTACGATAGACTTAAGTCTTAGAATTTATTTCTCCGACTAAATAATAATAATAATAATAATAATAATAATAATAATAATAATAAAAAAGAACCTCAATAATTCTGTTTCCTTACACTTGTCGAAAAAACTGTTCTTTAATTATTGCCCCACAATGTTCCCTGGTGCTGGAGGATTAAATTTTCCCTTTCTAAAACGTAAATGGGAAAATCAGAGCCGACCGAAGAATGTAGCCGCAGTTTTTGAAATAATATGTGTAGGGTATAGTTAAACCTGTGCATATATATCGCGAATTCAGTCTATACTAGCTGCCAGGGGATCTCCTTTTACACTTGCAACACGGTGATGCTCAGAAAGAAGTGAGGAGAGAGAAATAGACACTCGCCTGGGCAGTGTGTGCCCGATTCATAAATGTTACGCTGACCCAACACCCACCAGAGCTAGGACTACATAGAAAATATAATTAAAGTACGGTGTACCGCAGCTAGAATTAAAGTCTTATATGCTGACTTGATAGTCGCATTTCTTAACCGTTTGGCTATTCAGTAGTTATATGCGATATCTCGATATGATACATGATGTGTCTCTTTCTTAGCTCTACCCCATAATCAAATATACCGCATTTGCGCATATATCCGTGTAAACACAAGCTAACGGCGATATAACGAAGTATTCGAAACGAGATGTAGAAGAAATCCACTTCGCCCACTCCATTTTATGAAGCATGAGAATTTTGTTCTTTTACTGCTCTTGTCTTTTTTGGGGGTAAACGGTGATGGGCATAAAAGATTCGGTTCCGACCGAATTTAATTTTGTTATTTGTTTCCTTTGGTCATGTTTTTGGGTTCAAGACCAACTGAAAAATGATATCAACAGTTCAGTGAAGGTGTAACGTTCTGTAAAATAGCAAATCAAACATCCGCTCGCATCTGTGTGCGCACAATTCCCCCTTTCTCTAAGCGTATTTACAAATAAATATAAATCAAAGAAATACTGCATACATACGCAAAGAGGAGTCGTCACAATTTTCTTACCTAACAACATGGCTTCTCGATTGTCGATTAAGCCTGGTCGTCGCCGTTGCAGAACGCTTTCTTTGTCTCCTTTCCATAGCACCGGTGACAAACTGGCAACACATTTAACTCGCATAGCTCCCTTGTGGAAATTCTCCGCTTCAACCATCTTCTCTAGGCCTAGTGTTGACGTTATGAGGCCATGACGATGAATCGTGTCGTTGTATTTGATTAAGTTAAGTTTCTCAACAACCTGTGCAAATAAATAAAAGATAATACAAAAACACTACATATCGGCAAACGTATATATGAGTCGTTTTCTGGAGAATAGTACAAATCTACTTTTGCAAAGAATTGCAATAACCGTAATTTTAATGTTAATGCTATACGGAGAACTGCTTTTGTGCTTATTATCGCGTAGTCAGTAAAGTACGATTTCCTTATAAATTACACAGAAAAAAATATTACTAACAAATAAATTATTCGTAAACACCGCCTTAAAGCAGTGTAAGTTCCTTTCTAATAAACATGTTTCTGATTGCAACCATTACTGTTCACCAGCCGTTAATATCATGCCTGTAGTTAAGTTATGTAGTATTTTAAAATGTCCTTGGATTTTATTCCATAGTGAAAGTGATTAAAAAAATGATTCCATGTATTTTTGTATTCAGTTCTACAAAAATTAAAACAAGCTGACACTTTCAAAGGGAACTTATGGAAACAAAAGAAGCAATTAGAAGAAAGTTTTCAATTCATACCAAATTGCTGGTGTCCGTTTTAGTAAATGAATGAGTCACTTTCAACTGTACATTTTTGTTCCAGTTTTCAAGTAAAACAATAAAAGGAATAGATAACGCGTACGAATTGTACGACAAATTTATCTGAAGCCATCATTAGTTGCTGCGAAAGTGACTCTTCAGGGAAATCAGGTCGGACAACGAAATGGATTAGCCTAAGCACTGAAAATACTCTCGAAATTCGGAAAGTATTTTGGAAAATTGATCTGAAACCGGCGGCAATAATCATAAACACAAATACTTACCTACCTTCTTCTAAATCTATATCTATCTATATATTAGTATGTGTGAATAGAAGATATATTATATGAAGATATATTAGTATGTGTGAATAATGTCGTGTTTATGTAAGATTGTATGAAATTTGTTCAAAATTGATTCAGGCCGTGTTGGAATAAGTTTTATTTAAGCGCAACTGGCGGCTGACTTCTTTTATGTACGTCTTTCTAAAAACTTGGTTTGCGTGAACAAATTGATGCCATTAAGTCATTTATTTCATCAGTCAGCACATTTCTATAAAGTTTCGTTAGGAATGATTTTTAAAAGCTCATGCTATCATCATCGACATGCGCTGCTTGACAAACATGCAAATGCACGTCCTTTTAAGAGTATTAATGATATCTTCAGCAGTGACATTGTATTTTTATATCAACAATCGAAAGCGTGTCGCTATACCAAATTTGTGGTTCCGTTTGTAACACCATGAAATATATCTGAAGCGGATCAATGATTAGAGAAGAACTCCGAATCAATCTGACCATGTCTGTCTGTGTGCATGTCTGTATATTCACCGTTTTAAATGACGACGAATTAAGGCGGGAAATATGTGTTTGTCCTTAGCTTTTATAGAACTCACACGAATACGTTGGGCGCGTTGCATGAAGCTTCCATAAAGAAATTGCTTCCTAGTTGTACCTCATATATGCGATAAGTCCAATAACAGAAGGGAAAGCGCAAAGAGCAAAACACTGTACATTTAGTTAAACTGTTGCGTATCCCGGATTCGCCTCAAAACTTATCTTACTTACTTATGTATTCATTCTTACCTCGACATCTGTTAAAGTGCATAAGTGCATTTATATGCAAGAGTGTGGAAATGCTGCGTGAAGAAACCCTTTGATTATTCACTCCACACATTACAATTTTCAAGGCAAAAAAATATTAAGTGCAAAATAAGTACCTTTACGTTTATGTGTCGCATCAGTTTTATATTCTCAACACAACGCAGATCGTATATGTACATATGTACATATGTAGGAATATTTCTAACAAAATGCTTTTAGGTGCTTCTAGTGGAAATTTTACGTACATCTAGAGCATTAATGCAACAGTCTGCACTTTCTCTGCTTACATCGCTTGTTTTGCACTTATTTGGCTACGAAATATTTAAGCGTTTAAACACTTGAAAGTGTTTTTAAGTATTACTGAAGCGCATAATAAAATAGATTTTCTTTTATTTGCGCAGCCATTAAATCATATAAATATATAAATACGACACAAGCAGAGAATCATCAAGAATTCCTGTTAATATTTTGTCGGCTTTTGTGTTCTCGAAAAGAGCTGACAGTTTCAGTTAGTGGTGAACTTGCAAACGAGTCTTTTCCTCTTATACCCATCGCCGAAGCATGAGAGGTCAATACGTTTTTCAACACCTTTATAATACGCAGAAAGAAGCTTCAAAAAGCCCACAAAGTATACAAATTCTTGGCCGGTTACAACCATTGAATGCACCTAAACATGTCCACCTGTTCGTCTGCCCGTCTGTCTGTTTGCGTAACTTTATGGTATTTGTGGTAAACACGACAAAAGCTTCGATTTTGGAATTAGAATAAAGTCAACTGCGCCCGCTCCCTATTACAGAGTATGAGAATTTTGTTCTTTTACTTCTTTTGTCTTTTTTTGGGGTAAACGGCGATGAGTACAAAAGATTGGGTCTCGAAAGAATTTAATTTTCTTACTTGTTTTTTTTTTTGTTAATGATTCTTTTCTAATTTTATTGAAATATTTCAGTATTCTTGGAATTTTCTTCCTTTTCGAATTTAATAATAATTCAGCATGCACCTGAATATGTGTCATATTACAAGTCGACAAAGACGAACAGTCCCCAATCTAATGGTATATTACATCGTGTTTTGATACCATTCTGTTTTGTTAACCATAAATAATTTTCTTTTACTAACAATTTTGTAAACAGATTTCTTTATAAAAAATTGAAAAATTTAAATACCATAAGGTTGCATCAAATTCCATGCTAAGCATTTAACTTTTAAACAGTTCGTTGGGAATTTCATTGTTTTACCTTTTCTTATATATTTTCCTTCTTTTTCCGTTTCCCCTTTGCTTTATTTCATTTTTTTTTTTTTTGCTGCTTAAATTATTTACTTTAGACAACTGTCATTAAGAATACAAATGACATCTCTGAGGGATTGTTCAGGCAAATCTAAATAACAACAGTATACACATCACAGCGAATCTCCGGTTGTTGGTTTGTTGAATAACAGAAGAAGAAGAAGAACAACAACAGTAGACAGTCACCAAACCGGCAAGGTAAACATGAAAAGGTACGCTTTCGAGTTTCAAGATAATAGCATTGTTTAAAAGCAACACGAAGAATGCATCCACAGACAGGTAGAAGAACTAACTACATTGCTCTTAAGGCGATTTTCAAAAAACCTTCTTCTCAATGATTAAACGCACTCATACGGGCGCACAAAGGTGACGCAGAAACTCGGATAATAAAACTTTTGAATAGTTCGCAAACCCCGAGGGAAACTTATTGCATATTTATTGTCACGTCTGGGTTTCCTGTAAAATTTGCATTGAACATTGCGTAATATTCCATGTCATCCCTCCCCCTACAGTACTTTTGATACATGGATATATTAAGTTTCAGTTGCGGATGTACGCAACACCTACAAGGGCTCGAGGTAGAGTCATCTTTTATAATACCGATAGATTCAGAATTCAGAAGTTTTTAAATCAACTTAAGCCTATCTATCCCCTCGCAATGGGTCTGCGTGCTTTGACCCAAGGACGGACGCATTTGAAAATTGTTGCGATCGGGCCACTTCTTCGAACACTTTCCACATGACGCCTTGTTTTGAAAACTTGTTATATGCATAACTGCAAGGTGGTGTAGGGAATTTAATGGTTGGCGGTGACTCATTACAATGCTTCTACTTCTTCTATACAAATTTTGCTTTCTGGAAAGCTTTTGTTGCTGTGCGCTTTTCTTAAGACTGTTCGTCGATAGTTCAGAAATGAATTTGAATATCACGAAGGGTAAGGGCATAGCAGTAGTTAATAATTGTTGAAGGGTGAATTGAAATTAAATTAATTGGATTGCATTTATTCAAGAAATAAATACACATTAGCTTAGATTATTGGTTGAATGCAGTCAAGCCAGAAAATCTACTTTCGGTTCATGGATAATATTTACGCATTACATATAATGTTTACTAAACTCACAATTACACAAGAATCACCAAAACAAGCGGGAGACGAGCACAATAGCGCTTCTTTGTGCGCTATTGCTGATGAGGGCCAATAGCTACATGATAGTAAAAGCAGAAAATGTTTATTCAACCTACATGAAGCGGTATGCAGTCATTTATGTTTCTAACGCACAGTAGAACACTTACATAATATGTGCGGATATGTGTGGAAGAAGTTGATTAATATGAAACCGAGACAAACCAACGAACATGTATGATTGCATTCAGCTTATAGTTACGTTTTGAGTTGTATACAAACCAGGTACAAAACATTTTCATTTACAGCGAACCGTAACGACATTCATAAATACACAAAGACGAGACAACAAATCGTGGCAATAATAAAACTTTGACGATTTTCTCTGCACATATCTGTATAAAGAAATCTATTGGCAAATATTCAACAAAAGAAAACATGATCTCTTATAAGAAACATTCCAAATCCATTTGAGTTGAAGTGAATTACTCACTACCTCATAACTTCGTCTAAACTAATTACACAAAAATACAAACGTAAGACTCCGGAAGTCAGTTACCCCTGATAGCACGCAAGCATAGTTTTGCACTTTTAATAGAATTTTTGGTGGATATGTATTATCTTTGCAAGCTAAAGGATAAAGAAAAGCAACACATCCCTGATCTCTCCGCAGTAACTAAGTAGAAAATGAAGAAAAGCTAGTCGTATGATCAACATTAAACACTAAGTCGCAAAGAACTCATTCGCCTGGTGAACCAATTTTATAAATCAGGTAATCGTTGAGGAAATAACGAGAATACTTTGATTTCACACACGCATGTACGCACTTTTGCGGTTGCTTGGTGAGCAAGCAAACCAGTTTTTGCGAAGATATATTTTGCAAGTACCGCAAAATAGGAAAATTGATAATGAAAATTAAACAAAAATATTGAAAAGCATATCGAAAGCTAAAAACTGTTTTATGTATACGTAATGGCAAAAAAATTTGGTGCATCTACTTATGAAACAATCAAATGAATTTATACGATACAAAGTACATTATGAGAAGTTTCAGAAGAATAGATTCAACATATTTTTGTGTGTGTTCGATATCTGGAACAACCCACCTATCTCCTTATAATATCCATGACCTTTCATCACCAAAACCGGCTGAACACTCACGTGCACTATGAGTCCGTCCCCCTCTCCTCTCAGAGTTGTTTTTATAGCTAATTTGCTATTTTATGCATATGGAATATGGTACCTATTTATGCCTCATACGTCAATGAAATTTTTTTTTTATATCTTCGGATTGCTCTTTAAATGGTATCGAATATCTAGAATGAGCGGTCTGGCCCAAAATTTGTGTACTATATGTGCTCTATACACAGGGCGGGCGTGTTAACAATAATTATCGTTTTCGTTTTCGCGACCATTATATAAAACATAGCTTGCTTCATATTTGTAAAAGCAGTCATTGTAGTCCAGTTTTGTAATTGTTTCAAGGATTCTTCTTTATTTCGGGGATGGAATATTCTTCAGCAAAGGCTTAGCAAAGACTTGCGCCAAAATCACGTTGTGTTTCAGAGAAGCGATAAACTTCGACGAGTGTGATAAATTTTTGCTGAACAAAGCGCAACGGGGTACAATAAATAGTTCTACGTCTATAAAAACATGTTTGAAATCGAGTTTTAATGTTTACAGCATTTTATATAAATAGTTTTCTTTCTGAAACTAGTTTTTTGACAAACTAACTAGCAACTGCGCTGAAAACTCACAAAAATACATCGATGGTTTGTTTTACCATAATAAGCAATTAATGCCAAAAAAGACATTTTAAATTATACAACAACTTAATAGAAACTACAACAATAAAAGCGGAGTAATAAAAATGTTTTTTTCTTTCTTTGCAAGAGAAAGAGTAAAAAACGACAAAACAAGGAAGAATTTACATGTTCAGCTTGCGCCAAATCTTTCCGCAATCGCCAGGTTCTTGCTTCGAAAAATGACTTGCAAGAGACTAAGATGGATCGAAGAGTAATACAACTGAGGCGAAATATTAAAAGGCATGCATTACTTTTTTACCTTTTTACACTCTCTCCTTCCCTCAGAAGATATCAAACTAATTTTAACAATATGTTCATGTTCTCAAGTCCTTCTAATAGTCAATGATTTCAATAAGGTATGCAAACGCATGGACACTTTTCTGTGGAGGTTTTCGAACGGTCTCCCAAAAACACCGAAGCCTGGAAGGTCTGGCAAAAGTCACTCAGTTATTAAATTGAAATGAAAGGAATAACATAAGGAGACGGCCTATGTTCTCAACTCCACAATCATTTTGTTAATATTTTCGTCAAAGGATCACTTAATCTGAAATGTGTAGTAAAATGAGGCATTCACTTCTATTAATTTCTGCCAATTTTTATAAGAAATAAATAGTTCGTACTTAACTCTCATCACAGTCTATCATAAAAGGAGTTCATTATAATAGTTTTGCTACACTCGGTAACTTTGTCTGACAATAAAAGAAGGTATGAAAAAGCAGAATTTGATTTTCAACTAACCCTGAAACGTAACTGAGGTGATCCTTTAACTTTTTTCTTGAAGAAAAGAAAAAAAAGTACTCATATCGGAAACTTTCGAACACTCTAAACGTTGAAAGCGTTCTTGTTTATATCGTACTCTACAAAAAGAGGAGCTTTCGCATACCTTGGGAATGTTCAACACTTACCGCTTCGTCGTTTATAAACCATTGTAAATGTGAGGCAGGATGTGATTTCCCTGATGTACAGTTTAGATCTAGTGTTTCTCCAATTTGATATTGGGATTGTTGTCCCCTAATGTATGGACCATCCCGTGGAAGATCTGTAATTTGAAAAGCAACACCCAATTATTTTCCATCACTAAAAATAATGAACATAAGCATCAGAATATTTTTAAATTATGCACATTCTTTTAATAGTTTTGCAAAATCGATATTCGGGCATTCATTTTACTCGTTCATGTACCACAGAATCCTCGACGCTTTTGTGTACGTGTGATCAAAGTTTTACAGACTTCACATTTCCCGCCTGGCTTGTTGATTATAATAATTTATTTTCTTCGATTGGGAAATGTATTTATTAAAGAAGCGGACGAAAGCAGCGAAAGATTCGCTTTCCAACACAGGTGTGAAACACCTTTCGCTTTGGTGTTGAGATTTTCATCGAAGCTGAAAACAGAACAGAAAACAGAAAAAAACAACCTTGTGTGCGAAGGCTTTGAAACTACTACTACTACTACTACTACTTTTTTGATCTGCCGTAAGAATAGAAGTATTTTTGAAATAGCTTTGAATAAACTAGAAATTTTGGAAAATTTTAAATTTTGAATTTTTATTATGAAATCTTCAAGAAAAAAATTCTATTATTATTGCACTAACCACTGCTCGAATAGATAAACGCGTTTTGAAAAAATTGATTGCAACTGCCTTTCTGTTTATATAAATATATATGTGATCATTATGAAATTTCACGTGACCGTAAAAATGAACTTAGGGTATTATAATTCGCGAAAAAGTGAGTTCCGGAGAAACGTCTTATTTTTGTTGAAGGTAAATATTTGTGAGATTTTGCATTGATTCCGTTATTATCTTTATTCGTAATGAGCAACATCTCTCAGATACTTACAGACGACGTCCATATGCCCCTCAGCTTCGACAGATGAAAAATTCGGAGCTTCTGCTGAAATTTCGCAACGATATAATCCCGTAGAATTTATTGTTAAGCCTCTCAGCAACACTCTGCTACTGTCCGAATGTTCTTCCTAAGTATGTAAAAAAGACAAAATAAAAAAAAAAGATATTGTTGAACGTTTCGACTTTTTAATAAGATTATCATCTGGGTACGGTCCTACTTAGTTTCGTTTCAAATAAGTACACTATGACTGTAAGACTTCCTGATGACGTTTTTAATCGTGCAGCCAATACGTTGGCGTTTTTATTTAATTACGAAATAAAACTGTTTGGTAAGCATTTTATCTACAATATCTTAACGACGCTTACCGAAGAAAGTTAACTGAAATGTTCAGACTTGGACAAGGAATTCATAACAAAAGAGCTTTCGGTAAAGTTTTAAAATTACATTAAGTAGCACGTGTCACTGCAGTTCAAAAAGAAAAAAAACCCAAGTCCTTGGCTCGATGCTATCTATGCCGTCTAAATTTGTTTGCTTTATATGTGTATGTGTATGTGCATGCGGTAATGAATATTTTATGCTGCATTCCATTGAGATGTGTACTTACAATCACCCGCACACCATCGACTCTGTAGCTGGTTTTTGGTGGTTTGGCCTTTGGCACATAACGATAGAATTCCTCGTTATCTTTGTACCATTTTATGGCGTACAAAGCTTCGCCTTCTTCCTCTTCATTGTCTTCTTCTTTCTCTTCTTCATCGTCATGTTCAGTGCTTTCAGCAAAACTGTTATCGCGTTCCATTTGTCCGAAACTGCTTACGCTGCGACTGCTTTCACCCCATCCTCTATACGTATTAGCATTGTATAAATTAACTCCGGCAACATCATGTACGGACGTTGAGCTTCTCCCCCGATATATGCTATGCCCATATGGTGAAGTTGGTGTTTGATAAGGATATGTATATAGTTGCTGGTTGGGCGTTAGTTCTGGCTGAGGCTGCTGATGGTGATATACTTTTCGTTGCTCATTCTTTTCTGCATAATATGACGGATGCTGTTGCGTATATAAATTCTGATTTTGTGCTCGCTCTTGTTCGTATTTCTTCTGCTGGTTAGTACTGATGCTGGACTGATAGTGTGTTTGCCGTTGATGGCGTTGCAGTTGTGCATTTGCTTGACTTTGATAAACACGCATTCGCCTATGCACGGTCCATCCGTCATCTCGGGAATTATCGGGTTCATTATCACGATTAGGGCTGTATGAGTTTATTAAAGACATGTCTCTTACTTTATCCAATTCGTATTGACATTCAAGAAATACGGATTCACCCCTCAATTTATAGGAGGGTATTGACACTTTCAAAAGCCGCAAAGCAACGAAGCCTGTAAGAAGTAAGTTGCATTTTATTAACTGGGGTTCATGAAGCTTTCAATTTTCTTTCTTCTTTAACTTGAAATATGTATTCGAATTCGGATTCAATTATCGACAACTAGATCGACTGTTAACAATGTCCTTAAAAAATTTACCAAATAGTAGTTTTGCATAAAATTGATTTGAAAGCTAATCTAGTTGTGTAACGAACAGCTCGAAGGATCTCAGGGAGAACATTAGAATTCCACCAAAAAGAAACAATGATCGCTAATCGAAATAAGCACTTAAAGCTCAAAGAAGTCGACATGAAAATAACTTTGCGGGAGTATTCTCTGAGATAAAATTTTGTTTATATCCTTACCGACGGGTCAAAGCAACTCAAAAACTGCGGAAGATTTTATCGTTTAGGTATAAAAAGTTAAGCGCAATAGCCCTTGTTTGTAGAGCTCATTTGCAGATTGAAGGAATTTAGTGAATCGGAGCAACTGACGTTTAATCAGAGTAATTGTTAATTAATCGAGGAACTGTCCTTGGTGTAAGGAAGATTGTTATATGTCTCTATTGTCTCTTAACTCGTTGCATTCGTCTAGACGACATGCACATAAATGATTTGCGTGACTACTTAGCCTGACAGAATATTTTGGAGATAGATTTTTAACACATGGTAAATCCAACTCATCATGAGTAGTTTTGCTCCCAACGGACCAGGATGTGTTAACAATTAAGCAAAGAGCCTTACACCAATATTTTTAAGTATTTCAATATTAGAGTTGCTAATGGGTTGCTCACAATTGTATGCCAGAAATTCAAGTGAGTTGCAGGATACTCTTGCATAGAATGCATTTATTCCTTAGATTAATTTGAAATTTTAAACGATTTACCCAAATGAGTCCAATTGCCGTTGAACGGTTGGACATATAAGGCAGAATAATCCAATTGCTTGAGTAACATTCCCAAACGGACGTATGGATTACATGACGGATAGAAAGACTCCAAGGAATATCGAATTTTTTCTTTCTATTCTTTTCAGTTAAAAATCATTTATACGATCTCGACTAGCAACCCAATGGAAGTTGATAGCCTTAAAGACTTGAATCCTAAAATTTATTTCTCTGCCTGAATATGTCACCTCTTGCGATCTTAACTGCCAATACACGTCACATGATATGCGAATCCGATGTGTTTCTTACAATAACTGGATTTCCCATCAAAATCTCAAATCTAAGCCATGAAATGTTTTTATTCATTCTATTTTGCATACATATGTAGAAAAGTGTGTCGCATATGTTACTTTGCTACACAATGTGTTGCTAGCAAATAAGAAATTTGAAATATTTTCATTTTCCTAATGTCCAACGCAGGAATTGCTTTCACTAATAATTTCGTATATTATCGGCAGCAAAGGATTCGGTAGAAAAAAATCTCTTCTTTGTCCGTTTCCTTTGGCAAATTGTTGGCAATGGATTCAAATAAAATTATTACAAAATTCCAGGCCACAATTCATAATTGAATGTTGTGTGTGGAACACGCTTTTGTTTCATGGAAAATACGGTCACATGCTTAGTTAGCACTCTTTCATACGGTTCTCCCCGTTCGCTTCCGCTGCTGGCATTCTAAACGTTTACTTGTTTTTTACGTTGCATCTTTATCTCTCTGCTCTTGATGATAGCAGCAAAGTACTTAATTTTTAGAATTTAAATTCTATTCAAAAAACTAAAACTCGTCGGCTTGGTGTAGTTTAGTTTGCTTGCAATCGCATCTTTCAGACATTTTTTTTTTCATTTTCTCATTGTGCAATAATTTAGTTAAGATAAAGTAATAACCGAAATAAGGCGAAACCCCCTTCTAGGGCAAACATTTAGGTCACAGTGGCAGGATTCTTAAACATATATCCACTTTATATTATATTCAATGTGGTCATTAAATCTGAAAGAAATACTTAGCTCATGTGGTGCTCTTCTCTTCGAAATGAAAGCAAAAATTATTTTAGAATTCACTGAAGTCCACTTAACTGCTGTTTAGCTATATGCTAAAATGAACATATTCAAGTTTGTAATGTGCAAAAAGTGGGGATACTTGTTTCTATTCCATTCATCTGCTAATTTCAGGTTAACTCATTAAAACCTTCTTTTATTTATTACAAATTAGAAATTAGTGTCCGCAGGTAGTTATGGTTATGTTTTGCGTGTTATTAATCATTTTAAACAACATGTTAGGTTAGTTACACATATACGACCACGTAAAAGTATTATATGTCGATCGCACTGTACAGTTTATATTACTCTAAATAAAATTAAGTTCATTTATGCATTTGTGTCTCTCTCTTCAACTTCTTCTTATTTCACAGAAATGTCAGCAACCGTTGTCCTTTTCTTACGCGCTACCTTTACAAGATTTGGTGGATGGTTTTCGAAAACCCTCTTTTCAAGATGCAGAGAGAAGTGCTTCAGATACACTATACGCCTCCATAACTGAAGCGATGTAATCATAACAACAAAGTTATTTTAACCAGTCAACTGCATTGACCTCTTTACGGAAATACCTGTACGCTTGTCAAACGCGGTCTATAAGTAATAGGTCGCAGTGACAGGACTTGACACAATGACAAAAACATTTTCTAAAATACTTTCGCAACGATTAAATTTTATGAGCAAATTCGACCAAATTCGGGGATGGTTGGACGTATCACGACGTGCACATTCGCCATAAAGAGTTAACTGGTTAACTCACCTTAAGGTTCAATTGCGAAATCTAAACGAAAAGCAATGATAGTTTTTTTAGCCTTTTTGGATGTATATCCGAGTTTGGTCGCTGGTTCAAGCTTGACCTGACGAAAATGATGTAAAATAAAAAAGTTCTTTTTCGTAAATAAATCCTTTATAGCGGAAGTTAAACCCGCTATAAAACTATCAAACAAGGAAGAAAATTGGAATACTTTATAAGAGCAAGAAAACAACTGGAGACTTATGGATTTTATAACAACATCAAGCACTTACCCTGAACGAAGTAACAAATAATTAAGACAGTGCGTGTACCCAAAGACAGATTCATTTCCGCAGCATAATCCGTCCTTTGAAGCGTATTTATCACTTGATCTCAGAGCGACAGATATATATCCTTTCTTATGTAATTTCAACGAAAAGTTATTCATTTATTTACATTTGCTCGTTACACTTAATTAAACACTCATTCATGTTCCTCATTATTAATGTAATTTATTTTTTATATAAACTTTGTGCGATTGTCTTCCCACAGAAATTTTGCCAAAAGGCAAAGAAAAGTTAATTTTTCTTTTCTTCTCATCGTTGTTGCAGTAACTTTTCGCCTACAAAGTTCGTTCAAAGACGCAGACGGGGAACACAATGTTACTTTAAAAGAAAGTTCGAACAGACACGAAATGTTACGTCTATTTTACACTCTCCACTCTCTCTAAGTGATTATTGTTGATTCGAGTCTCGATCCTTTTCGCATACAATCGTAATGCATTTCTATTTAAATACATTTGCTTCCTGTTGGTTAACCCTTTACGTTTACCTTGCAGTGGTAATGGATGTCAATTTTATTTAATTAATTTTTTATTTGCTTTTTTGCCACGTAATTTTATTAAAAAAGTTATTTAATCAATTATTGGATGTTTGCTATCTGTAAATATAATTAAGAAAACAAAAAAGTGAAACATATTAATTAATTTAATTACACAAAATATTATTATTATTACGATAACATTACTTTCCTTTTTCTCATCATGGTTCCTAATGGATAATTCTGCTGATAATTTCATCAATAAGATGTTATGAGAGCTTTATTTATTTATTTATTTGTTAGAGAAACAAATATGTACGACTTAAGGTAACTGACTATAAGTGCTTTAAACTAAATTAAAGTGAAAAGGGAAAAGAAAACATTCAATTATGCAAAAGTAGATAAACCTGTGTAAAGAGAAGAAAAGACACTTGTACAGATCGAATCAGGTGTACGTCCACACATCCCAAAAAGCATTTTTAAGGCAAATACATATTCATAATGGTAAAATATTATGAGGGCAGCGGCACAGATGGATAGACGGATCACGACGTATACGTTCGTCATACACAGTAAACTGGTTAATCGCGTAGGATGGAAACGTGGCTCTAAAATGGCACAAACATGGCCTAGTAATGGGAATCAAATATCTGCAAAATCTGCGGTTGACCATGCAGGACTTAGTAAATGTCCCCATGGACATCTTCTTTAAAAGGCGAATTGCTTAAATTTTTGAACTATTTTTTAATCACCCAAGGGTGAGGGGTATAATCATTTTGTCAAAACGTTTGCAACGCCCAGTAGGAAGCATCGGACGCCACCAGCGCCCACATGCCTCTACGACAAAAACTTTTATTTTGGAAATACAAGAAATCAACTGCATTTCAACTGGATTTCGGTCACGGAGTGTTGTGCCAAGTCTTGGCATGTTTTCCAATGTTGATTCAACTTTCTTATGCGCTGCGCTGCATGTGTATCTTCTCTGCAAACGAGGCAGAAAGTAGTGCGTCCTTATATCTGACAGGTAGATGGTAGTTGGGAGAACATATGAAAGTAATATGAAGAAAACTTTCAAGCTAGTCCAATAAGACTTGCTACAATATGAGGGGAATATCCACTTACAGCCAACTCGTAACTTCGCCCCAAAAAACAAGCCATTGTTTTCAAAATAAACGAACAATTAAGTTAAAGAAACGCTAGGAGAACTTGAAACACGTATCTCAAATCCTTTTCTGATTTCTTTACTTTCCTTAGCTTATCGCCATTACAATTCGTTGGAGAAGTAATTCATTTATTTAATTGTATTTCTAAGTAATGAAAATAAAACATTTCGATTGATGCATGAAAGCAATAAAAGGAAATAAACCAAATCGCAGATACTTGGATCAATAACCGTAATGTCAATTCCGCAGCTAACCTAAAATTTGCAGTTAGTTAACACGACAATTGCTGATGACTTAATTCTCTGATAAAACTGCCACTTTATATCAATATAAATATATATGTATGTATGCATAAATATATATTTATATCTATATGAATGTATATGTGTAGAAGTTAACGTTTTTATTTGTAAACGTTAAAATTGTTGTGAATACATTATAAATAACATGCAGTCCAGCATTTTTAGACGATTAATAACATTTAACCTAGAAAGACAGCTTTAACCTGGAAGACTTTGAAATGGTTTTCGAATAAAATTCCATAGTATTCCAAAAAATATTCTGTCTCAACATCTTATGACTTTTCCAGTAGTCCTTATTTCCACACACACACCCACACATGCTTCGAATGAAATGCCGGAGACTCCCATTCTGCTTTCAAATAGGTTTTCGTTAATTGTTCAATTACCGGAACTGTTGTCTCCGTTACTGTTTAGGTGAGCGAAGTGGAATTATCAACCCTATCTTTGAATTTTCTGTTTTTGTTGGAAGGCGTAACCTATCAATAAAATTGCCAACACATTTTCAATTGTTTTTTTGCTCTCGTTTACATTAGTTTTCCCTTTGTTTTCCAAACTAAAGACAATTGAACCCAATTTTAGGCGTTCTATGTACATTTCTGCGAGATTGTGAAATTCAAAGCAGAATCTTAACTAGATAGACTAAGAGGATTGAAGATATCTATAATTGTTTAGAACTTGAATGCAACCCCACAGCCCGATTCGCGGAACAAGAAATTTCATTAGAACACAATGAAGGCAAACTTTTCTATTGTGTTGATCTCCTCGACCATCTCGATGCCCGAAAGATGGCAATATACTGATTTTTGATCAGTACAGCTCTACGTATACTGCATTTCATTATATTATTAGTGTGAAATTGGGAGCTGTATGTGCACACATTGATGGTTCGTAGTACTCCTGACTACTTTCTATAGAAATATTCCCAACCGTGTTATTGCCATGCGCGCAGCCACGTTTTTAAATGCAGTGTCCATCCTGGACATTAGATATTCCAGATTCGGTGGTAAGTAAATGAATTCTTTTCTTATTCGTTGCATTAAATGCTGCTTATAATCAAAACTTCTCATAAAGGGTTATTCATAAAACGCTGCATAAACGTAGGAGAAAGAGTTGCTATGAATTAATGTGGACTACGAAGAAGCTCGGCTTTGTTTACATAGGAAAATGCTTAATAGCTATTACAAAAGTAAATCAATTTAGAGAGTAAGCAAAAGTGATAGACTGCGGTGATGAGAGAAACAATTGGAAAATTACTGAACTAAGTATTTTGCCGTTGGGGATTTTACGCCCATGCATGTTCTTATCAGTTTTGTTATAATTCTAGTGAAATACGAAAAGTTTTAATTATTGTTTTCCGCTTCCCTTTTCCTTTCGCTACTATTGCAAGTGAATGTAATGAAAGCCCCTTGAAGTATGTTAACCGTAACTACCTAAAAGTTATGTTCAAATCTTACACTATATTACGTTCGCGTGTTTCAGTTACTCATCATAATACGCGTGTTCCGACAGCAGTCAATCTTCGTTGCAGACAAGTTGTATCAATATGTATACAACCGCGCATAAGTGCCGCTGAACGAGAAACTTTTCGTGTTACATAAGAATAAACATTATTTAGCATTGTTGGAAACACATGTAGCTACTTGCCAATATTTTGAAGCCCGTAGCACTTAGTTTTTCCCTAAAATATGCACATATGGTGTTTCGTAAACTTTTCCAATTATGATATTTTCCTTTGAGTTTAGTTCTAACGAAAGTAGACAAACGTCGGAATATGTTTTATCGGAGTGTTTACAAGTGAAACGCTGTAAACGTGAAAGTGCTATTTCATTATTTATAAATGAAAGCCTACATACGTATATAAGCGTGTTTTCATTTATCTAACCAGGCTTTTGTGATTACAATTATAAACGTAGGCTAAATCCAATATTTCAACTATCATCGAAAGACATGTGGTACAGGTGGATGGAATTAATTGCATCGACCTATGCAATGACTGGAGTTTCAACTTTCGGAAAAGTGTGAAACTTTCCTGAGCTTAAGATGCCCTGAAAACAAAGAAAAACAAAGAAAACTGCATGCGCTCAGCGAAACTTCAATATTAAACTCGGATAACTAGGACTGTTAATTGCTAGCAGATCAATAGGCCAATTAACACAACTTTTGCAAAGAACTTTCAAAACACTCTATAACGGATTGAAGTTACTATCCGTAGCCTACTAGCCAAGGATGTCAATTAATTTAAAAGAAATCTATTGAAGATTTCGGTTGTTTTGGGTTTGCTTAATTTTTTGCTTTCGTGTGCTGTTCATCGTTTTCCTTTCTCATTCTTTTCCACCATTCTAAGCCTGGCTAGCACAACGCTAATCCTGAATATACACACCTTTCTTTAAGAGCAATATCTGGATGCAAAGCTTAGCAATCTTACCTTAAGTTATAAATATCCGTTATGATGGTTTATGATATGTAATCCATTGTAACAAATGCTTAGAAACATTTCCACTTGACGTTCACTTTAACAATTTTAAGTCAGTTCATCACTTCATCTATTTATTCTTGAATATTTTATTTTCATGTGTTATTCAGGGAAAATCATTACTTAGCGTAGGATTTTAATCTTCACTTAACGCACATTCCACCGCTTCTACGTGTCAAATAATGACTACATCCTTAAGCCCGCTTTATTCCCAAACAAATCAGTTTCATTTTGTTTTGAATTGAATGTACGCGACTCTTGGAACTCCGCACGTATCGCCATGGAGTACTTCATGCAATGAACTGAGCGAACTGAGCAGTCATCGCTATCTGCAAATGTATAAATGTGCATTTGCATGAATTTGTCATTATTTTACTTGTTGTAGCATGTTGTTGGCATGTTTAAAAGCTACATTGCCTTAACTTGGTAAAGAGTTTGCTTCGGGTTTTCTCTGTGCTACTACCACCGTACCGACACGAATTTCATCGCACATTTATCTCTTTTGAAGAGAAGGGAAAGCTTTTCCGGCAAATTGCATCTCTTTTAAATTCTCTTAAAGATACACTTTTTTCCTCAAACCGCATATTTTTAAAACTAAGTTTTTACGCGGCAAACTTGATTATATGAAAATTTCATTTTATGAAACATTTTTATTATTATTATTATTCTTGTACTTGATTTATCTCAAAGAAATAAATTCTTATATTAAGCAATTAACTTTGTATGTGTACCATGAAATAATGTTGCAATGAAACGCCTCGGCAAAATGACAAGAATTTTATGAACAAATCAGACAAGGACGGATGGACGCATCATGACATATATGTATATGTCATTTTAATAAATTTGAATGTGTTAATGATATAACGTTCCGCAGGTGCTTCCAAAATTCCAAGTTTCCAGGTTTGAAATCCTTGTTACTTCCAAAAAAAACTCGTGTTCGAATTAATCTAAAGTCTTCTTCTAACGGAAGAAACATATATTTTCAATACTTTCGTTACAAAGAACAAATATACACCAAATTTATATACCAAACACCGTAACACAAATAATCATAGCACTTATACTCTCAAGGCTGTGTCAGTTTGGATTTACCATTAAAATTGTTGCCAATAATTCATAAGAAATTTTATTAGAAACGAGGGCTTATCCGCCAGTTTATGGCAAGCATTGCAGGTCGCGATAAGTCATATCTCGATAAAGTTTTCATTTATTCGCTGTGGCGAGACGGAGAGGATCTAATAAAAAATTACAATTTATGCAAGCACTTATTTTCGTAATTTCATATAAACTGTTGTACATACACATGTGCACCTTCAAATTAAATATAAATAAACATACATTCGCACAAATACTCGCAAATACCGACATTGCGGTAGCGTTTGTTCCTACTTCCTCACTTGTCTCGCAAGCGGAAATGACCCACAACCAGTGGAAGTGAAAGAACTAAGAAATCTATATGCATGCCTCCAAGACGAATTTTTGATACCTACCAGCTAAAGTTAAAAGGTAAACATCTTTACCTTTTTTTTCTTTTTCTTTTTTTTTTGAGTATGTTAGATCCAAGTCAAACGGTCCTTCAACGAACTCCACCGCAACCAGGAAGATATTTAGTTGCAGATGTACTTCTTGCCCGTTTGTTACTCTCTATTGCCGAAATCTCTTGAATCTCTTTTAGTTCTATCCACATATCTTGAATCACTTTCAATTAATACCACACAAGCAGTATGGCGAAGAAAGCGTTTCCGAAACGATTTTCATTGAACTAAACGAGACATAGATACGCGATAGGTATAAGTTCTGCTGGCTGACGCAATTTGATTGACGCGCTCATGAACAATATTCGTTGTGGGCTGTCGATGTTACCAACGAACTAAAAAAGTAACAGAGATTTTGCCACACACACACATAAACACATACATTTACACGCACGTACACAAACATAAGGAAATGCTCTTCTAATGCAAAGATTGAATAAATCTATTTTCTAGCGGCTTGTTTAAAGCGAATAAACGGAAAAAGTCTTGAGGCCCACCTCATAGACGAGTTCGAACTGATGGAGAAATAGCAAGAGCGAAACTCATTATAAAGTGAAATTATCGCAATTACTGCGATCAATTTTAGCACAGAACATTATGGGAAAACTAACTATAATTAACTATAATTTGCTTCAGCCCACTTACCTTTTCAGCTTTCTCAGTTTCAGTCAGTTTTTGAGGCGCATACTTGAATCGCAATTTATTCAATTCTCGTATCAAAACATATTCATAAAAAGCCCTTCAATTTTAAGGGGATAGGGTTAGGTATCTGCTGTGCAAAGCAGCTAATACGTGGAAAGACGGAAAGAAAGACATAAAGAAAATTATAAATGCATGCACTTTTTTTTTTTAAATTATATTTTCATCATAGAAAATTATGGTATAAAAAACTATTAATGAATATTTTATAGAGCGCTGTTTTTGTTTAAAGCAAATATTTACTTGCGGTATTTCAACAGTTCACACAAAAAATGATAAATAAATTGAAGCAAACATTTTACGGGAAAGAAATCTGAAGAACATTGCAACGAGAGGCCTAGAAGGGCTTTAAATCAAACACAAACACGAAATGGTAAAAGTGATCCCGCTTTCGTGCTAGCGAGGCAGAAAGTTGAAAATGTCCGAACAATACAAAGGAGATTTTCTATCGTTAAAATTCACGCTTATAAGAAGTCCTTACGACAATATGTTAATTCAAATAACATACAATCTGGCGATTTGTTAATTGTTTCTGCTCAGAAGCCGAAAGCAACATAAGTATAAAGTGCGTCTAAACCTTATTTAGCAATTAACTGCATGAGTAAACACGCAAACGCATACGAAGAAAATGAAAATGTTTACAAATTATTATTTTCCGCAACATCCTTTGATTATTATACATTTTCGTTTGATTGCATCCTTAGCTTAACTTGTCGAAGAAGAGAAGAAGGCTTACACAAGCTCTTACAACTCATTTGGGAGAGACAAGAGAAAAGTGAAAATATTATTGAAAACCTTTTGCTAAGCTTGAGTGCATTCCACGATCTCGGCTGATGCCGCGCAATTTTTACGATTTTCAAAGCATATCAGAGCAATACTGTACCAGTTTCCCGCACACTGTCACTGGGAAGAACAGAAGAAATGATAAACAAGCTTTTAACGACATGTTGAGCAGTTGGTTAACTATGAAGCGTCCGCACGCTTTTCGAGGCTTATCGAGAATGTTTTTTAAGCTTTTAACCATTGATGCATGCACACGCAATAATATTTAAATCTTTCTGTAATGGAGACACAAGACAACAACAACAACGTAAAAGGATTCATTCATTCTTCTTTGCTCTGGGTTAAGTTTGCGTATTCGTTTGTCGGACATACACTTACTGGTGCCATCGCACATATTCGTATCCCTTGCTTAGTAAGATCATGAATTGATAATTTCATTACTTGAAAGCCCACAATCGGTGACGTAAATAGTTAGTTAACCAGAAGGAAATTGTAAGTGCCTTAAGATACATTGTTCTTCTTCTTCTTCTGTTATGAACTTACTGAGGAATAGATCTCAATAGAGAGAAGAAAAGCATGAAATAAATTACTAAAGAAGTAACGTTATCTGGCAATGGATAGATTTTTCAACTGTCAATGTCGCATACCTTACCCTTAAAAAGGAGCACTTGATGAATTTGAAGAAAAGAGTAACATATATAAACCGAATTGTTGATCGACCGCAATCTAGTCAATATTTTTACTTTCATTTTTAGGGAAATATTTCTTCACAACTTCTTTTTTATTTTTATCAAATGCTTCGTAATACTTTTTTAAATATTTAGAAAAAGTTCTCACATTCTCATTCTTCCTCTTCTCTTGTTCATACGAAACATACGAAAATGTTGTCACCTTATTTTTTCTCCACTTAATTTATGTTTTGACAAATGGAAAATGCTTTCAAGTTTCAAAGTGTTACGTATAGTTATGTTGACAATCCGTACAGCGACCTGGAAGATCTGTTGTACTCGAAGTTGGGATTAACATATATATAATGCGAATAATATAATGGGTAATATTCGGGAGATAAGTAGAACTAGAATGCCCTCACATGTTTCCATCCAATCTAATTACGGAATTCTAAAGAGATTAAGTAGAAGCTAAACTTTCTTGTACCAATTGTTTCTCTGCGAACTTATATTTTATCAAGTAGATATGAAATTTCGCATTTTGTCAGACTAAACAGGGACTTGGTTGCATTTCTGGTAACATCTTGAACGTAATACAATAAAACAAAAAAACAAGAGCAAGCATGTTCCCACAAAAAAAACAAGAACAAGAACAAGCATCTTACACCAAAAAACGACAAACTCAAAATTGGACTTGGTATTATTTAGGAACCTTAGGGATTTAGTAAATACTTTTATATGAGTGTCTTTCTTTTGTATTCAAGCAGAAACTTCCATCGTCTATGCTATGTGTGGATTCTAACTTATTTAGAGCAAAGAATAAATATTTTATTGATATTAAGATCTCCAAGTAATTTCAAGAAGCCCACAGGTTAGATGCTCCGAAAAGTAATCTTCGATTACATTGGCATTCAGAAAGAATGTGTAAGGAAGGACTGTTGTTTTCTTGTTTGTAAAGTTTATAATCTTATATCTTAGCTTGTGGCAGTTTCCGACAAACTCCGATCTTAAATTTTCTTTTCTTTAGCGTTTTATTGTATCCTATTTCTAGTGCTTTGCGTTCGTATAGTTAAAATTTTCATACCATCACCGAAGGACGAGAGGTGTATTCATTTTGTCAAACCGTCTGCAACTTGCAGAGGGACGCCTCAGAGGCCACACATAGCATATATATTCTCGAGCAGAGACAAATCCTGAATCGTTGTAGGCATGCTGGTCTATTTATTGTAAACGTAGTTGCGTAAAAGCTTACAAGAGAATTTGAAAAGGAGTCAAGCCTTTCAAGGAACACGGCTACAACATGTCCTCACGTGTGTGTAACAAAAGCTATGACCAGTGTTGCTTTCCGCGTTCTTTGCTTGTTACACATAAGGTACAATATGCTTCCACCGAAAAAATCAGGCGTGTCTATCCATTATATGGAAGTATAAGAGTTTATCTCTTTTCCTTTTGTTTAATTCCTTCTTAAGACAACGGTGATGAGTATAAAGGATTCGACGACGACCGAGTATAACTTTCTTCCTTTCATTATTGTTTGTTTTTTTTTTTTTTAATTTGTTTATTTTGACTTGACTGACACCTTTCGCGTTTTCCGCGATGCTATATACAGGAATTATACGTTGATATATCAAGAAGTCTAGTAATTATGTAAATGTTAAGTAGAAGTGTGTGTGTGTGTGTGTGTGTGTGTGCCGGGAAGCAGCTGAGTTCGTTACTTGAAAATCTGAACTCACGTTCGTTCGGAAATTGAATGTTTAACGTTGTAAAACAACAAATCGCAGATGGTCAAGTAAAGCATAGGTGAATGCCAACCGCAAAGCTTTATATAGAATAATTAGAATGTAAATTCACTACATGCAGCAACGGGGAAGTTTGGGTGGGCGGTGGCAATCATTCAAAGTATGCGTAACACTGCGTTGGCTTGTACAAGAGTGTACACAATTGAACGTTCGTTACGGTTAAATGCTTTCATTTTTGCTTTTGCTTAGTATTCACAGCAACTGCATTTGTCATAGATCATTAAAACGATGTCGATTCGCGATGGCTATGCATATGTGAATTATTACAGCGGAGACATTGCGTTCACCTATACGGGACTGGGAACTCGAGTGGCGCAAGTTGCGATTTATAGTTGTTTGTGTCACACGGGCGTTGTATTAAATGAAAGCGTAGTAACTGACGCGTGTCGTATAGTTTGGACATCAGTGATAGGTAGTCTTCGCTTGATACCCGTTTAAAAATGCTAAACGAGAACATTTTTCTTTTTTCTTTTCAATCGGGTTTCAATGGGTTTGCTAATGAAAGCGATGTAGTGGTGCAGAATAGTTTGATTCATTACTTGCGGTTCTTCATTGATCTCATTTGCAACAAACACTATTATCATGAAATTTGTATTGATTAAGTGCAGCACGCTACATTTCGCAAATTAATCCTCGATTTGTGAATATTTGTCTTGCTTGTCTTTGCATATAAACACAAGCAGCAAATATTCGTACCTTGCATATAAGAATATTTGCTATGCAAATAATACGAATTTGACTAAAACTTAGTGATAAAATTAAAGTAAATATAAACATCTTTTCTTCTTCTGTTTCTCAATTTCCTTCGTATTTTTTGCGCCGTGCTCCTAAGCAAATATGCACACATCTCATAAAGTTAATCTTAATGGAGATTGTGTTTACTAATGAAAATTTAATTTTCATTTAAATCTTCATCTTTAGCATACGTGGCATATGTGGTTGCATAATTAATGATATGAGAAGATTGAGATATTATGTTATGCATGCATACGCAAATATGTATATGTACATAAATTAGTAAAGACTAAGTTAAGCAAATCGGGCACACTCTTGGAATTTGGACTAGTTCTCGCTTAAATCTCGCTTAAATAAGTTCATGGCAGATAAGTTTTGTATCAATCGTGTTGGAGAAGTTACACATGCGTATGTAATCGTGAGTTTATGCATACAAACAGTATGCATCGCTATCGGTGTGCGGACCAGACATCTTTCCCTATTTGCCATGCGCCTATATCAGTCCAGTAAAGTACGGTCAGTTTAACTTAAGTAAGTGAAAATCTTTCCAAAGTGTACGGTTACCTGTACTAGAAAGAGAACGACGAGTCAACAAAAGTGAATATTTGAAATATTACGGGAATGCAAACATTCAACGGTTGTGTGTGTCTCACTTTGATTTAATTTAGATGCAAGTAATTTGAATTAACGTAAACTACACCTAACTCGCTACGGTTTTAAATTAATAATCAATTTTGTGACTTGTGGCGTGCACTAGGTCGCCGAACTTAATATACTTATGTACGTTTGTAATTATATGTAAATGAGAAGATTTTGGGCAGACACAATTACAGTATAGAGAGATATTGCTTTTGCTTCCCAAACTAAACTAATTTTGAAAGTAAACATGAATCGATTTTTGTGCGTTATGTTCATCATCATCATAAACTTTACACGTCGTTTTTTAGATATACGTATGAAATGACCGTTGATGACTACTTGCACTTTGCGTGCATACCCTTAGAAACTCTTTGCTGCAAATTCGCTTCTAGACTGTTGTCAGATTAGTATTAAAAAACATTCAAAACAACAAAAATCTTTTTAAAATTTTGACATGCATTCAATAAAGTAAAGAGCCTAACGATAGACTCATTCGCCAGCCGTATTTGGTATTGGTATATATATTTGAGTAATTAAAGCCAAAAAATTGTCTAGAGCGAAGACAGTGCAAGCAATCATCCTTCGGTGGTATCCAGAACTGTATGATCACCCAAACGCATATGTGCCAATAGATAGACTTTGGAGACATATGGACGTTGTGGTAGTTAATTGCAAGTCTATTTACATGGGCATGAATTGAATCGAATATGAATTCGTGAGCTTGAGGCTCTCAAGGTCACATGGCTTAATACTGTGTAGCGCCACAAGAGTTTCAGATCGCAAGAACCCAAATTGCTACCAAATTTACGCAACTTTTTTGAGCAAATTTCTTATCCCGACTAATAGACAAACAAAGGCCTCCAGTTGTACACGCATGTATGCATTCTCATTACAACACTCGCACGTGCTTCCAAAACGCAAACGGCGCACATTGCGTACACAGTCCTGCTCACCTTCCAGAATTTCGCCTATCTTCGAGGCTTCAAGTCTCCACATAGTGAATCACCATGAGATGTAATGAAAACTTGACGTACTCTTTCTAGAGAAGAGAAATTTCGTAAAAATATCCTTTGAGAAAATAAAGCCGTTCCAATTTTTCATTCGCTATTTACATATATATATACCGTTATTTACATATAATCAATGCTCCTCTAAAGGCAATAAAAAATCTTCTTTTAAAATATAGTACTGTTAGCTTACGAGGTTATAGGTGAGACATTTCTGAAAACATCCTGGTGTTAACTAAGCTACATCGTGTTGACAACTTAATCAATTGCCGAGAAAATGCTTTTACAATTTTTTTTTTAAATAATTCATTAAAACGAATGATTTTCCACTTCATTGTCTTTATGGATTCTCCCGTACGGTTTTTTGCTGCTATCATGCTAATGTTTTCCTTCTTTACTTATTTTTTTATTCTTTTTCAAGCACCTTTACGTGTTTCGTTTGCTCCTTTTACAGTCCACAAGTGGAGCTATTGAGAAAGTTTTGCCCAAGCATTTAGTTTTGAAAACGCTTATGAAAAGCGTTTACCTCATTCCTTTCTCTATTTAAATTACGCAGCGAAATAGCGAAATAGCGAAACTTTAAGAAACGGTATCTTTACTATTTTTGCCATTAAAGGCGTCCGTCCGCTTACACGTAAACTTCAGCTTTGAAAACTACTGCCTACTAATCGCAAAGACAAATTATATTGAACTGAAGCTAGATCTCTTGGTGCTCATACGATTCAAATACGATATTGCACAAGTAATATTTTTAGCAGCACTTGCCACCGTACCCGAATCACGGGTTGTTTGAAGGATCATGAATCCTTGATATCTCAAGAAAATTGGATTTCTCTTCGAATGTCCTTTAAATTGTTTTAAAAAAATTCGAAACTAACTTATTGCCATACGACACACACAAACATAATTAGATAGCACAAAACAAGCGAATAGCTCACCAAAGCAACGCAATCGACTGTTATTACACGCATACATACAACAGACTTTAATAGATGCCTAATCTTTAGATTTTTATTGACCAGGTTGGAGAATGTAGCCGGAGAAGAAGGAAAATGATTCTGAAAAAGCAAAGTTGTTTCAAATTTGCAATCGATTCGTTTGTTATGCTAATTTTCTTCCTTCATTCTTTTCCTGTGCATTTACCTGTGCACGGAAATACTGCAATGCGTACTAAGTTCAACTTTATCGGCACGAATTTCCCCCTAGCCCCCTTCATTGAGCCAAGTTAGCACACACAAACGCACAAAAGGATATTTACAAAATATAAAAACGACCAGATGATGCACACCGTCGTCATTGCAATGAGACTCAGAGCATTCTTTGGGCTATTTAATCGTACGATAATTTTTCCAGGAAAGCAGGCAAACCCCTTATAACCACTCTCTTTATTTTAATTCAATATTCATGTTTCGCTAAAACACACGGTTGAAAAATATGAACGACACTTGAAAATATTTTAACAATTTCTTCACAAAAGTGAAGTGTGAATGAAGAAAGAAAAAAACTATACACAAATTATTTGTTGTTTTTGATTTTTAACAAATATACTTCAACCTCGTCGAGATATATATACGTAGCCCTAAGACTACAGGCCTTAATTGGTATATAAGATATGTGAACGCACTGCTAGCCCAGCGATATGCGGCCACACGTACACGATTTTTGGAAATCGCAGCTGCAAAGCACGGTATACGGTGTCGAACTTACGGCAAAATGCTTTTCAATGAGCTCCAAATAGTTCCAAAAGATTTCCAAATTATGCAAATTGGGGAAAAATCTGCAAAGTAGGGTACCAAGGGGTACCAAAGCTAAAAAAGAGCTATTCGTCTTAACAGGTAACCATTACAAATCGCCCCACAGGTTTTCTCGTCACTTCTCTTCATTAAAATTTTGCTCAATGTTGATCGAATAGACAAAATATGCAGGTGTCAGCGAGCCAGCTAGCCGCCCTTTAATGGCGGCCAGCGACATATGACACGTCTAATCAAATATTGTCCTAAAAAATAGTACTCATGAACGGAAATCTCGGTACATATTCCTACAAGATTCTAATATGACTTTTTGTGTCCATCTGCTTATATGTCTACCTGTCTGTCTGCCGTCCGTTGCTGGAACGCCCTACATAGTAATGTTGGCTTAGAAAAGTTGAGAACGATTCACACGTGTATAGCGAATCTAAGAGCCACCTTAAGGATCAGCACAGAAATAGGAATGCACGTGTGCTTCTTCAACTTATATCCTGCAACAAGAGTTGATCTGAAAATAGATGACAACTTTTCTAAAGTGAAAGTTGAAAACGGTGCTAAAGATTCTCGGAAATTTTTCAAAGTTGCGAAATGTGTAAATAGATCTCGAGTCTGACGTTGATCAAAATTTTATATTTTTTACAGGACTTTCAACTAGTTTTTCGCTTTGTTACAAACTTTTATGCAAATGTATATGGCAGATTTTTTGGCGAGTCCAAAGGACAATTCTGAAGTAGATGTTGAACCATAAAAATCGTTTTTTTATTCTGCTTTAGCAGGATGAAAAACATTTGTTCCATCCCTATACCTCTATATATATACACATATAGTAATTTGCTGAGAGCAATACTGGGAAGAAACTCAGCCATATAAACTATAACTAGCCTTATAAGCAGAATTTTTCGCGCCCATCAGCGAAAAATAGGGTATGTCCATGTTATGGCGTTACCGTTACTCACCATCGCCAGATTCATTCCCCATCAATTTACGACATTTCCAATTTCCATTCTCAATCCTGTCGGCGTTCTCTCTTATATAGGATGAGCAAGCCAACCGCACATCAGGCCGAGATCAAGCCTACTATAGGTTTGCTTGTTTGCTTTTATTTCAACCCGCAATTCGCAATCTTTAAAAAGTTTGTTCCCATCCACGCATACCACAAAGTACCACTTACCCAATCTCTAAATTTTCTTAAGCATGCATACGATTAAAGTTGCTCGCAGGAGAAATCGTGTTCTATAACAATTAAGGCGGAAGATGCAAAGAAACCCAACGCGCTTATCAGCCAACTTCAGGCGTTAGTGTTTCTCTTCATTTTAACGTTTGTATAGATAAAAAAAGCCATACGATCTACCAATCCGGGCAATGCCTACAAAAACGGTGAGTGACCTTTCATTTGTTTTAAAGTAAACAAAACGTCTAATGTATAGATTTAATAACAATACATTACATACATAATAAGGAATTCGTATGTATATACTGCGCCCTTTCGGTTAATTTCGAAAATGTCAATTTTCAGTCATCCAATCACTTAAACTCATTTCCAGGCTACAAAGCAGTTGAAGTAATTTCCAATTTCATTACGTTTAGTTTGTATAATCAGAAATATCAACATTTATGCAAATGTCCTCGACTAAGTAACTCTTCCTAATCTACCCTTTTGATTTATAAACCAGCACACAAGGGTTGGACAACAAAGTCCATTAAACTTCACAAAATACATCAATTTCTCTACGTTTCATTATGTGAGTCAGTCACTCAGTCAACTGTAATGTTGCAAAACCATTTTTCTACAGACATACAAACAATAATTTGCATGCATATGTACTAACTTGTAGGCTTAGTTGAAGCACAGCCTTCAGCTACACGGAAATGCAAGCAGAATATGAATAACAGCCGTCTCATAATACATTATATAGAAAATTCTTTTGGAAATATTTTTTGCTTTAACGCATATAACGCAGAAATTTCAACTTGTCCGTTTGTTTGACAAGGACCTGGCCATCCACATTGACAAATGAGGCTCTCGGAATTGGGAAAGGCGTTGTCTCTTGATGAAGTTTACAAACAAAAAAAACGCGCCCTTTCACCTTGCAGTGCGCCCATCAAAACCACTGCGAGAATTGTGAGTAAAAATACACCCCAAATGCTTTTATCCGCCAAATGGTATCTGCGTCTAAAACTCGGACACGATCTGCTGGGACCACGTGCTCAATTTCGATGCAATTGAAAATTGAAAGGGTTCTCGGAAGTTATTTCTCTCCCTTGGGCGGCAAGGAGCTTTCCGAGGTCATATACAGTGCACATATTCCCGATCAGCATCACAGCCATGTCCGTTCGTCTGTGCATCTGTCTTTTATTGACATTCTTTTCGCCATAAAAATTAGGATATCGGCTTTCAACTTAAGAACAACATTGGAAGTTTCCGTTAGCGGGCATATCGTTCAAACGACACAACTACACATACGGAACTCCTCCATTTTGACAAGCCACATGGACTCCTCTCATTACGCACAAGTTACAAAACATAAAACCATCAAAATATTGTACCGTGGACCCATTATTAAAAAGTATCGAAATTTTATTTTCGTTGCTCTTTGTTTCTTTTGAGCCGCTGCCAAGAAAAAACTGCCGGCTAGAGAAGAAATTCGGCTGTGGCCGAATATAATTTTCTTACTTTTTATAATTATCAAGAATCCGGCAGACGTATCGTCTATTATCACTTTATATGGCATACGTTGGCCATTTTTGGGCATATTCGTGATTTCCAAATCAAGCACAGTTCTCTTTGACGTATTTTTAGGCAATTTCCTTAGCTCTCTATCTAAATCAAAAGAAATATTTGATGAAGTGGAAAACATTTATTACTCAAAAAAGGAAGGAACAGAAATATAACTAATTGTAAAATATAAAAATTCCTTAAGGAAAACAAAAAGGAGATAATAAAATAATAAAAGCAAGCAAAAAATATTTAAAAAACGCTCTTCGAAAAAAATTAAAAAATGTGCAACAGCATGTGCGAAAGTTTATATGAAAGTATATATGAAAAAATAAATGGCAATTTAAATGTAAAAGACACGAACAGAATGCCAGTTAAGTTCATTAGATGAAAGGTAGAGACTAATGAAAACGCATTTGTAATTTTATAAAATCAAGTAAAAGTTCCCGCATTCAATAGACATTATAATGGTTTTTATTAACAAATTATTTTTTCTTCTTACGGCTTATGTATTTAATTGTTATGATCTGGAGAAAGGGGTTAGTCGTGAAAGTGCGGTTAGAATGAAATGAAAGAATTGGAAACTTACTCCGTTAATCAATCTAAGGACAGACGAATTTGTTTCTGAAGAGACGTCTGTGCATAAGACACTGTCAAGTCAATTTTTAACAAACTTCTATTTACTAAATTTAATGAAGCGGTTGGAAATAAAAGCGTACTAAATATTACGAATAAAAAGCAACATCGAGAGGGATGTGATAGCAAGAATGGTTAGTTGTAAGAGAGCGTAATGAAATAAAAAAGGTAACAAACGAAAAGATATCAGAGTAATTGGTTAAATTTAAATAAAAGATACAAACATTTAGATAATAAAGGAGAAACTCTAATATCTTTAACTTATATCTAAAAATCAAGATTTGAACTAGTTTTGCGTTTTTCTTTTTTAATATTTGGGCACAACATGCTTCTTTTTTTTTTTGTAGGTTTAATAATATTTGTGAGTCTTACGAAGCGTCTCCTCCGTCTTCTTCTTTTTTTAATGAATTAACAGGTGCACTGATTGAATACGAAGTCAAGTCTAAATTTTTTTCAAAAAGTTCTTCATTAGTCATCAATGCCACTTTAGCTACCTCATGAAATATTTTGTGTGAATATTTGCTGCGTATAGTTTTGATGGTGCCTTTCGGTTTGCGATGCAATCCCTCATTCAATACTGGTATAATTTCTGCAAAATCCATCAACTTATAACCAGAATAGTATTCTAAAGTGGCATTCCACGCTTCCTTCTCACCAACCAATCGCAAGGCAATGAATAAAGCGGCTGCGGCCATTTTGGAATCACTAAAAGCAATGGTATCATAATCCATCAAAGACAATTCCAATATGTAACGAGCTAAAGTAAGTGTAGGCATGGCTATTTTTGCACATCGAGCATAACGTCGCAAAAAACGATAAGAAAGGGGTATTCCGAGATCATAGTCAATCGTTCGCAATGTGCACATCTCCATATGTATTAGTTCTTCATGCTTGTAAGCACCATCGCAAATATATAAGAAGTCCTCAATTAAAGGCGGCGTGCGCTCGTCGAATTTGCAAGCTATAAATAGAGCGGACGCTCCCAATAATTGCAACTTCTCCTTATTGATAACAACTTTGCACAAGAACAAGTCTACCATCTTCACCGCCAAATACAAAGTTTCATGGTTAAGTTCGAATGTTTCTTGAACTTCCACCATCCAGTCCACAAGCAGAGCACGCATCCATTTAGACAAATGCACTTGGCGCTTCATGTAATCGTCAATCGGGAATTCAGCCTCTCGAGCTTTTAAATAATTAAATATATCCATGGCATAGTGTGACACCTGAAACGGATCATCCCAATTGGCTTTATCAAAATCCTCCACACCGACAGGAGGCATTTTTGGTGGCTCTTTAGCAGTTTCTTCAGGCAACGCTGGACTAACAAACTCTGTTTTTAGCTGCTTCTGCAGCATATGCGAACGGCGACGTGCCGCCTCAAAATTACCTGACAAACGCAAAGAATCGCTTGACACATCCTCCAGAGCAGACATGTATAAACTTTCCTCAGTTTTGTTGAATTCGTTTGATATGCGACGTACTGGCTTGTTACTGGTCACTTTTGGAGGATGTTGTATGTTTTGGGCTATTGGCGCAGGAGGTGGCTCGTCATGTGTTTTATTTTTCAGCGATGTACCCGTCATAGTTAAAGGCAATATTTTGGGCAACCCTTCATCGAGCACTTTTGAGGTTACATTGTTATTATTGATGCTATTTTGTATTCTACTGCTAGCCCTGGTTACAATTTTTGTTGCTGCATGCTTTTGTACAACTCCTGTCTGTTGTTGCTCCGTACCGATTTGTTGGCTGTCATCGAGATTTATAGGTTCTTTCTTTTTCGTAGATTGTTGTGGCTGCTTAGCATCGTCATCCGGATATGTAGTCATCAACTTAACATTATGATTTACATTATTATTCGTTAGGTTGCCCAAAGCTGAACGCTTCACTTTTTCATATTTAGCAGGGCTCTGTTCAGCTTTACGTTTACCACGAGTCTGCATTATGTCGAGGTTTTCAGTTTGAACATTTTGGCCAGTCCTCCTAGTAGGACCCTTGCAAGCTAATGGCTTGAGTGTGTTGTTCGTGCATAATACTTGTTTGGAAGTCGCACGGGTATTCTTTGTAGGAGCCATTTCAAACAGCTACAGCTTTTCTATCAAATTCAACTCTTGCAGCAATCAATTTCCCTTGAAGTTATCCACAACTCCTTCTTGTGCTCTTATCCTTTTTCTTTTGCTTTTTTTCTAACCAATGCAACGCACCACAGCTGCTATTATCGCTTTCTTTTCATTGACTGTTTTTAAGAGATTTGCACTTTCACTCTCTTCTTAAGTTGCTATTATTATTCGTAGCAAATTTCTTTATTTTCTATGTCTATCTGAGGGGAAATTACTTGATTTTCTGAATCCCTGCAATTTGTTGATTTTTTTGTGTGATTATTTTTTCTAAAATTTTAAATGTCATAATAAAAATTTACCAGCCTGCTTTTGAAAAATACACCTGGAACTTTTTCTTGTTTGTTTTATCTCGTGCGCCCCGGCAAATTTTTTCAATTCTGCCGCTTAGAACAACGATAACGGGCAGCTTGATTTCAAAGAATACAAGGCATAAAGCTAGAGATGAGCACCCTTATGAAAAATACGGTCTTAGAGCAAAATTTATGTCGATATGTTTCAATCGTTTTACTTAATTCCCGTTACGTTGCGTTATCAAAAGGCAAATTATCAAATATAGAGTTGTACGAAATTTACTTTTATGTAAGCGACGAAAAAAGGTGACGTAATCTATTTTACAAAAATGTAGGGTTTTTTTTGACTTTTATTTATTGAAAAATTGCGAATATATTATGTTTTGATTTAAAAATTTGCAATTACAAAATGAAGTAAACCAGATTTTGGTACTTCACATAAATGACACAAAAAAAGACTTGGTTACCATGGTAAGGAAACACACGAAATCTAATATCGCAAGTTATATAGCAGCTGTCACAAATGATGAAGGCTGAATGCTTACGGTATTCTCAATGCTCGACATTGTACACAAAACAAATGTTGTCAATCGACTTATGTAAAGCTAACAAATCGGAGCATATTTTACCCAAAGCACTTTAGTTATGCTATTATCTAAAGAATTAATTTATTTCTTTGACGTATATCAGTTGAAATATTTATAAAAAATATTTGAAAAGTTTGCAGGCTTTATAGCGTTTCTTACAGTTCGAAGAATGAAAAATGTAAATTTGGCACGTTTCATAGTTTTGACGTAGGAAAACACTGTCGAAAATCACAAAGACATTATATATATTTCAACTAATGCCTAAAAATATATATACAGTAACAACGAACTGTAAAGAGAAAATCCTACGTATGGCGAACCGCCAAACGAATATTCTTTCCTCTGAAATGAGACAACACTACATTGTAAAGCGCGCCAGTTGCAGAATGTACAGAAATAAAGCGTGCCAGTTGCAGAACGTATAAAAATAAATCGCGCCAGTTGCAGAATGTACAGAAGTAAAAATTCAATTGCAGCAAGATTGTCCAAATTTAACATTATTGCCCCTTTGCTGAAAAGAACTTTTTCTGCGACTTTCCGATTTTAATTTTTTTAAAAGCTTTAACAACATAAAAGGCGGGTAACATTTTTCTCTTAGTGCATATGTAATACGAAAAATTTTAGAAATAAAGAAAGAAAGTTTCAAACGGAAAGCAGTTAAGTAAAGAAATGCAAAGTATGTTTGAAGAAATGTTTGAAGCCCCTTTATAGATGCTTATTGTGCCCACCCTTCGTTTATTTTGGAGTTTATGAGTATTGTTTAAGTAAATGAAATGAAAATGTAATTCGAAATGACAAGGGAGAAAAGGCTTATGAAGTAAATATACAAAAGCAATTTATGTTTAAATTGTAAAAATCAATATCACGGACTTTCTGTGTAGTGTGTATTTTCGAAAATAAATATATGCAATTGATTGTGCATATGTTTACAAATTTATATCTCATCTCTATAAGTGAATGCAAGCGGTGAATACTCTTGTGAGAGTAATGAATCAATATTCTAAAGTCTAGAAATTTCGCTTTGTATATATCTAAACCATTCATTAACACAACATTATAAAACAAACTGGTACTGGTCTAGGGTCACAAATTCTAAGGGGGTTTTAGACTTTTTTATCTTACGTATTGTCAGCCGTTTTCAGGCAATGAATACTCCTTTAAGAATTATCGATGTAGTTCAATTTATGCGGAGCCAAAGGCGAATTTTTCATTTTACTAAAATAGGTTAAGCTTTGAACTGTTTTTTTGGCCACAAGGAACATTTTATAATACTGGCGTGCTTTAAGATTTTACGTTTTTAGAATTGATTTATGTTAATTACTTCGACTACTAGGGCTTATCTGCTCTACTTACTATTGAAGGCACTCTGAATTGTTTACTTTTGATATTGGCTACGATTTTGTTAATAAATTTCACAATTTTTAATAATTAAAGCCTAAGAAGAATATATTGTTCGCATAAAAATCAATATTCGTTTTTTTTTTCTCATAAGTGAAATGTGTATGCATGTGTGCAGAGCGCTCTCATAAAGGCACAACTCGATTGTTCTATGATTTCCTTTTTGTTCTTGCCGAATCAAATTCTGAATGCGTTCCTGGAACGTGCGATTCAAGTCTGCTTAGTAGTACGCTTCAATACAATAATGTGTTTGTAGATAGAGCCTATATTTTCTTTACTATTTACTCTCTTTTTCGTAACGCCTGCTCGTAGGGAATATTCTTGTGCAATTATATTAATTAAATTTAATTAAAGTGTAAAGTAATAATAAGATAAATTTTATTTACACTTATTTTACTTTATACTAATAGTAGTTCTTATATGATTTAAAAATCAACTACTGAAAACTGTTCTAATACACTCGATCGTATGTCGAAATTAATATACCCATGAGCTAAGTAAAGGCCACAAACTGTTATACGAACATTTTCTGTACACATGGGTAAAAAACAAACAAAGCCAACTATGCATACACAAAACATTGTGCGCAGCTGCCAAAACGAGTAAAAGGTACTGACAGAAATTTCTCGAATGTACTTTGATGAGAAATTTTCGGGTATAAATAGGCCAGCCAATGCTGGCTGCTTCAATTCGTATTGGAAAAGTTGTGTTGTTCACATCTAAACGAGTGAAAAAGTGTTGAAGTAAAATTGTGAAAATTTAAAAAAGTAAATTTTTTTTGTTTAGTTGAAATGAAGTGTTGTTATAATTTTTATAAAAAGAGGAGCATATTTTCATGGCTGGTTTGCCAAAATAATTTAAAAAGTCATTGAAGGTATAAAATGCATTGGGAAATTTCTTGAAAAAAAAATCGAGATCTACGTGAGAGCTGGGCATATAATAAATTCGGCAAGCGAGGCTAATTTCGAAGAGTCTAGAATATTCCTGCAGAAAATTCTCTGAGAAGGGAGGACGTGAATTTTTCAAAAGTGAGGCAAAAGGGTCTTTAAAGTAGAAAGAAAAAAATAGGTAAATTTTTCAGATTTATTGTATCTGATTCTTAGTTGTAAAAAACCACAAATTTTACTAACATATAGGCATTTTAAAGTTTTTTTTTTTTTATATAAAATTGATTTGCGCAGTTGATTTATCTGTGTGAATCTTCATAAATCATTTTTTTGCGATATCTTTGTTTGAAAAACATTTTGATGACGTATATAGAATTCCTCTTTCTTGCTCTTAATATATATTTATTGCCGGAAATAATGGGGCTCCGGAGTTTTTTTTTTGGGGTATTTGATTTTGGGAATTTTTGATAATTAAAGACTTTCTATTGTTCAAATTTTAGAATTTTGAGTGTTAGAAGCTTTGCAAAAAAATTTGCTGATATCAACGTGAATATTCATAATTGGAAATTTTCCACCGACATTTGACTTTGAAGATCTTTTAAATTTCTCTGTGACGAAATTAGTCTGCCTGCAAAAGCAAACTAGCGATATTCCACATCTTTTCCCTATCTGGCATAAGCCATTTGAAAGAAAGAGACGCTGCGAATTTTTTTGTATACCATATTTCTCCTATGTAAATAGTGCATGTTCATTTGCTCTCTCTTTTCGTGAATGAAACCAAACTGCTACTTGAATATTTCACGCCCAAGTTTTATTAGTATAGAGTTTATTATTAAAGGAAATTCTCATGTTAAACAATACTTGTACGTCAACGAGTTATCATTACTTCCGTATTTGTTTCTCATTTAGATTAAGATATTTACTAAATAATTAAGCCTTAAACACTTTTCACCTACATTTCTTAACGTATGAAAAAAATTTCTTTTTTTAATATATAGCATTTGTTTGGGCAGCGTTATTGATTTGCATTTCTGTATCATATGTAACTAAATACGTAATTGAAAGCAACGTAAAACGTTTATTGCAAAGCTAAAATGGAACGCGTACCTATGTGGGGAAAACGTAACTGTTTTTCCTTTTTTGAGAAAAAGCCTATGATTGATATGATAAACAACACCACAACAACTGACAATATTCAGTATAAAACTGAATAGCTAAGATCTTTAATCTAAGACAAACAATGCGAGATATGATGATGAGAAATATCGAAACACAGGCAGTCAGACAGGTCTTGCCAAAAAAAACAGTCCATGATTATCAGTCAGGCAGGCAAACTCAGTCAGTCTTTTAAGGCGATTATATAGAGGCCTTGTCTGGTAACCAATAAACGTATCTGTAAAAGGCAGCCCAAGTACAAAACAGAAAATCTTAAAGAATTTTTTTTGTTTGATCTGTCGATGACAAATACAATAAGAACATCTTTAACAAGTACAACAACGACGACAAATTAAGCGTGTATGGGTTAACTATAATGGTTGCGTGTAATTAATATTCATTGATTGATGATGATATATAATTAGAGCGACGGCGGCGTTTTCTGTTAACGTTAAATTTGTACTAAACACTAAATTAAATTAAAAAGCAGCAGGGAAAACTCGTACTAAACATTAAATTTAAGAATTCGTTTTTCTTTATTTGATTTTTTTCGATTTGTGGTCTTTTGTTTACCTTCTTAAAAATCCCCCTTTTTTTTAATTTATCGAGAATCCTCACCGTTTTGCTAAAAATTATTTAAAAGTTCGTAACAAAATATATGAAATAAATACTCAGATCTTTTTCTAACAACTTTTGAAAACGTCTTTAATTTAATAATCAAAAAAGACGCCGCAACTTTGAATTATTTTATGAAAACAATTCATAATACAAAAACATAATGTGAGTACAGTTAAATCTAAAAAAAAATATTCTTTTAAAAACAATTTAAATAATAATTTCACTGAGGGGGCCGGCCACCCCTTCAAAAAACAATGGCGTAAGAAGGGTTAAAATTTTTTTAAATACTTTAGAAAGATTAATGAAATAATAATTAAAGCTCACACACAACATTATAGGATATGAAATTGTCGAAATGAAATGTCATCGAAAAGCGAATCGTCGGTCTTGACCATAATTGATATAAGAAAAATATACATGTAATAGAAAAACAAAAAGAAAAGGAAAGCGTTACTTACAAAAAATAAAAAAAGTAAAGAAAAAAAATGAAAATAAAAAATCACTCAATCTTTGAAAATTGTAAAAAATGTAAAATATTGTAAAGTATACACTAAAGCAAGCATTAAAACGACGAATCGAGCATAAGCTCTTTAATAATAATTTCTCTTGTTAAGAATAATCGAGTACAACTTTATGAGAACGTTTAAGAAACCTAAGAATAGCCAATCAATCAAACTCACTTCCAAGATTAATAAGAAAATGTACGCAGAGCTATCGTACGAAGCAAATACATTACATAACATACAATTTGAACATAGATTTTCTAAAGTAGAAAGCATTTAGCTGGAATATCGAATTCGATTCTCTAAAAATTATAATTACAAAGAGTAGAATGAAGATTGAAATGTGACAACTTAGGTAAAGGGGGGTTTAAGTGTTTTTAAAGCAAATTTTGTGTATATCAATTTTATGCATTTGCATTTTACATGGTAGATGCTATTTTTTCAATACCGATTTTCTGCCGAACGAGTTTTTACCACAAAGAAAAAGGTTCGCCTTCTATAAAAAGTTTACTGAAACGTAAATTAGTTTTAATTATAATACAAATTCATATATATTGGAAAAGACAAAAAATGATAAAATTATTTTAAATATTTTAAAAAGGGAAAAAATGTCAAAACTTACATGAATCTTGCCGAGACTTCGGAAAAGAAAAAAAGAAGAAAATATTGCCATAGGACATAAATGAATGTTTTTAATGACTACGTAAATTATATTAAAAAAATTGAATCAAATATAAAATTTAAAAAACAAAGAAAAAATGTCAATTGTCGAGAAATAATTAGCTAGTAGAGTCTCAGCAGGTTTCACTTTTAGAAATCAAAAGGGCGTTTTTAATGTGCTGTTGTTTGTTGCGTAGTCAATTAGCGGAATTGAAGAGGAACTCGTTAGAATATTAAATACAAACTTAGTTTTTACACAAGGATAAGTGTGTGATGGCAGGACAGGTAGCGAAAAGCTTTTTCCGACTTTGTACTTTTTCATCGTTACCGATAATGCATCCCAGATTGATTCTTGTAAATGTTTATTGTCATTAGATTAGATGAGAGTTCAATACTTTTCTCATATGTAGTAAAGATCGTTGTAAATTCTGAGGGTTTTACAGGGATATTCTAAATTCCTTGCATATTCTTTAAATATTATAATTTTAATAATTGATCACACATTCTAAATAAAAATGTAAAGGAAGGCGGCGGCAATGACGTCAATGAACCAGAAACTATACTAAACTTTTGCTATATCCAGGGCTTGACTTGAGTTTCTTCGAATACCACTTCAGGTTCTCTTTTGTGGAAAGTTAGAGTAGGAATGGCATCAGATTTCTAAGAACGCTGTTGCTTTAGATTTTTGTATTCAAGGAGTGTGAAATGTATTTAATTTAAGAATGGCGCGATGAGAGTAAAGTATCTTTTCTCGAACAAGGTTTACAAATAAAATAAGTTGTAGGAATATTAATTAATATTCAAAAATTTAAATAATCAATAATACAACAATTAGTAATAATAATAATTAATAATAATAATAATTAATAATAATAATTAATAATAATAATAATTAATAATAATAATAATTAATAATAATAATAATTAATAATAATAATAATTAATAATAATAATAATTAATAATAATAATAATTAATAGTAATAATTAATGTAAAAATATGCGCAATATTTAAGTCTGCAATTGTTAAACCGTTCTACTGCAAAATTATTTTGTAAAACTGAAGTATTTTTTCCGATCGGACAGAGCCGCACTAACCTAGCTTAAATATTTTTCAAATCGAGCCATAAGCCGACCGTTTACTGTGGAAGGAGAGACTGTTCAAAACAAATAATGAAAACTACTTCAAGTCTAGTTTCACAGCATTTTTTAAATAGCTTATAAATAAATACTTAAGAAGGCCATGAGGGTTGTTTACCCTATGAAATTAATATTAACAGTTATAATCAAGATTCTAAGCGAACTAGAAGAACTTCCAAAATATCTTAATTTTTAAATTTTCTCTAAGAACATATATGTTAAGCTCGAAGAGGAAAACTAAAAGTAAAATAAGGAAAAAATGTTAATGAAATTGGCATTTGAAGTAGAAAGATCTACAAATGCATTTGCATAGTACACGGTACGAAAATTTGGAAAAAGCTATTGAAAATCGATTATTCTAATATGTCATTACTTCCAGTTTGATGCATTTACTAATATCATTTCATTCCACAATAGCTTTTACGGGCGTGGACATTGTTAAAAAGCGTCCCGATAACCTTTTCACCTTGCAAATCCTGCAAATCCTTTTTTAAGAGTAGAACAATTTTATGGATCAATTCGTAATAATCAAAAGTAAAACTCTCACCACTAACAAGAGAGAACTATTCTAGCACTATTCTAATGTCACTTGTGTCCCCCTTTTTAAAATTTAAAAGACCACACAAAAAGAAATTGTTCAATCATTATCCAGTGATCAGCTTAGCAACTGGCTTTATTCATCTTAAAATGCGAAATATGTATAAAGTTGACAATGATCCGAGGCGTATGCAGTTTTTGCAAAAGGGTTGACTAATTCCTTTCTAACGCAACATATAGGATACTGATCGCAATATATTGCTGTAGGCTTGGCGCTCACATTTGTCAGATGTGACGAGAGACGACATACCATATTGAAATAAATAGCCTGTGGTTTATAACTTCTTAATGCACAAATATATTTGCCATAGTGCAAAGTATGTTTGATTCCACTAATGTAGTTTAGAGGGTTTGCGGTAGGTTTTTTTTTTTTGGTAGTAGAGACTGTAGATCCGAGAGAGGTAGGGAGTCTCATTTGCATGGTATGACGGCTGGTAATTAAAATATTTTTCAAAAACAAAGGTTCCATTTATAGCATTTTTATTACAATTTGAATATATTCTAGTAGCTAAGCAAACTAACTGGTTTTTAGCCATTAAACAAAAATTAATCTTTTTGAACCTTTCTAAAAAAGGCAACTAAGCTATTGTAAGGAGAATTTAATTTAATTTAAACAAAGAAGGAAACTAAAATAGAAAATACAATAAGCTACAATAAGTACAATAATATGAATGCATCTGAAAAATGTTATACTTGTCGTAAATTATTAATTCGAACAAATGATTTTTTAAAACACAACAAAAACGTGAAAGGAAATATAAAAAAAAAAAAAACAAATCCAACCGGAAAATGAATGGTCAATATTGCAAGGAAAGAAGGAAACGATAAGAAAGAATTATATAATTTAGTTACAAAAAAGTTCATAAGATTAACATCAATTTAAATGATTTTGCGGAAAATATCACTATAATAGAATGCAAACATAATACAGTTTTACGAGCCTTGTCATCTTTAGTTGAAAATGATCGTTAAGTATAATTCCAGAGGTAAATAGCATAGCCAAACAAGATCGTTAATGTTTACATGATATGAGTTACCGGTAACTGGAAAGAAATTTTGCATAAATTTCGAATTATATGCAGAGAATAAATTGAAAAAATTTCAAATAACGCGAATTAAAGTTTAATTTTTTTTTTTCTATTTGGTAAAAACATTCGACGAATCGCAAATATAAATGTAAAGGGAAGGAAACATCTGAAATCAATTGCGTTTAATGCAACTCTTGTATTATAGCAGATTAAGATTGCAACGCTGTGCGATATTGAGTGCGCCTGTAGAGGTATTTAATTTGCAGGTCGGTATGAAGTTGTGAAAGAGCGTGATTATAATAAAAAACACATTGCGGTCTCAACTAAGAAGGTCTAACTAACCTTGTACTTCTAAAAATATGTATAGGCATTATAGCTCTAACCTACAATACCATGCGAATAAGATAAGTGAACAGCAGTAGATACCTTCGTTATCACAAAGTTTTGAGGTTCGTGGTTTTGGTTAAAAGCTTCGAAAATAGTATTGAAAAGTGGGATTTTTTGTTCTACAGCGTGTTGTACGGTTGCGATATTGTAAAAAAGTTAAAATAAATAGAAGGTGATAGCGTAAATTTCAAAGAAATATACTAATGAATGTAAATGCAAATATAAAGTAAAATCAATACAACAAAAAATTAATATATATATATAAACTTAAATTGTCTTCAAAATAATTAAATGGAAATAAATTTAAATAAAGTCAGGTTTATCTTAACTAATCCATGGAATAAATAAGGAGAAAATGCTTAATAGCACTTGAATAGCACATAAAGGTTTCATCAATTTTCTGCGTAACAATTGAAAAAAAAAATTATTCAAAACTGCGTTTATTATTAATACTTCGACTTGCAATGCAAGACTCCGTTAAGAAATATTGACGTCTCATCGCTTTGTAACAGATTTTTTCTTTTGTATGTAGGGGTATGAGCAGTTCTTACAATTTTTCTACGAAAATTAAATTTAAATTAACTCGTAAAAGGAAAGCAATGCGCCGATTAAGATTAAAAGAAATGTATTAATGGTGATTACAACAAGTACAAAATGATGATATGGGATTGATTTAGATCGCAAATTTCAAAAAGGATTACGCAGTAACGAAATTCACTAAATATATATAAATCTTGCCGAAATGATTTAGAAACCAAATCGCAAAGGATAGGTCCGAACTGATTCAATATAAAAAAACTTATTCAATAAAATACGCAATCATTTTTAATTTAAAAGGTTACAAATGTAATGAAATGAGACAAAAGCTGGCTTTATTGCCCAGAAATATTAAATGCGATTAACATTCATCGACCTTCGTAGAGTAAAATTATTATTATTATTGTTAATATTATTATTATTCTTATTCTTATTCTAAACTCAACCAGAAAACAAATTCGAAGGCTAAAGTCTTAAAGCACTAGCAAGTAAAGCTTTCGGCTTTATATTAAAAAGAAGTTTAAATTCACTTGGGAAAGTGTTTTATTGCTATGCTAACTAATGATATTCTGCGATGTGTGTAAATTACCTTAAACATGTAAACGAAGTGTACTTGGATTGAAAATGTAAAGAACAAGAAAATATAATGTTGCTCTGCGATTTCAATGCAATAATTGTTTCGAAAAAATTAAGGCGGTTCACGTCCGCAATTACTATAATTTGTAAGCGTTTGTAAAGGGCGTCTACCCTGAGGTGTAAAATTATTTTATTTCTATTTGTGGAACAACGTGCGCTTGCTTTTAACTAATCTTGTCGAATAATTCGATCAATGTTTAATTTTAGAGAGTTTGAATAAAAAGGCGCCGATAAAATCACTGCGATTACTACTACCCTGAAGGTTTCATTCGAATAAAGGTTAACCAACTGTACGAAATATAATATGAGTGAAAATAAGTGAAAGGTTTTAAGAGTTACGTGTAGGCTATTTACGTAGATGTAAGCAAGAAGATGCTCTTTGATAGCATCTCAATATCCAAACAACCAAACAACACAAATACAAAGTAACGAATAGAAAATAAGTAATATTTGCCGGCAAATAATTCCTAAATCTAAAATATAATTTATAATAATTTAAGATAAGTATGTATATCGAAAGCGTAAAATCACAATAAGTACGATAATAACGAGGTTAAGAGCAATATCGATAATAAAAGTACCCATCCTTCAGCGTTTTAAAATAATGCCATAACAAAATATCATAACTAATTGTAATTGATTTTTTAGCACCTAACGAAAGCCTAAGAGCAAAGTATATATTATGAAATTCGATTAAAACGCCGCTAAGCGGCTTAGATAAGAGAGAGTTCCATATGTACATTCCTTTCACCGTCAAAAAATGTCTCGTCGCTTACTTAAGTATCTCCTACTCTTGATATCTTGAAATTCGTGATTTATTTAATTTACAACTTAACACAATAATATTTAATATTAAAAACATCCATTATTTAATGGTTGAATAAGGTTGAATAAGGTTTGCTAACATACTACAAAAGTCGTCGTACGTATAATCTACACTACTACAACAAAGCAATATTATAGTAATGTTGGCTAATGATTTCCATCACACACTTTTTTTTTTTATTAAAAGTAAAACTGCGTTTTTGAACCGTCATATTCTATCATTGTGAATATGTCTGGAAAGAAGTGATTGCTTGTATTTATATATGGGGTTTAGCTCAAGAAAAACTATACGTAACACAAAAAATACCTTTGAAATCCAACTTCAAATAAACAATCGAGAATGTTTGGGACGATTTTCTGCGACATGTATCTTTTTTTGGAAAATATATAAAAAATGCGCGTTTTTTATTTGCCTTTTTTAAAGTAAAGCTTAAGTAGGATTTTTTTGCGTCTTGTTTTAACAGCTTTAAAATGCAAAAGTAGCTTGCGTATGGGCGCGGCTTTTGACTGAACGAATTAAGCGTACAGAAGCAGAGCTTATTTTTTGCTTATATGATTAAATGCAAAGGTATTTAAGTCTTATTGAGACATTTTAGGAATAAGAAGAAATAAAGCGAATCGCTTTTGCACACATACGTATAATAAATAATTTTTAAATAATTTTTAAGAAAAAAGAACAAATATCATACGAATTGAC